>NNCF01134959.1:107228-118499 GCA_002313205.1 Laupala kohalensis
TGGTGCAGGCGGTAGTTTTTAACCGAGTATTTGAAGATATTCAATATCATAATGTCTTTTATATTCTTGGGCAGGGAATTATATAGAACGATTCCCGAATGAGGCGGTCCTTTTTGGCAAAGAGTGGTTGATACTCTAGGGCGATGAATATTACTACTATTGCGAGTATTGTGTTCGTAACGAGACTGTTTCGTATAAAGCAAGGGTGGCACTTCAGTAATTCGGTCTTAACAAACACGACCGTTTCATAAATATGAATGCGGGGAAGTGTTAAGATATTTAATTCCTTGAATAAAGGTTTACAAGAGTTTCGGGGGTGAGATTTACAAATTATCCGAACTATCCTCTTCTGAATTCTGAAAGTTTGAATACTCTGACCGGAATTACCCCAGAAGGTAATGCCGTAACGTAAATGGGAGTAAACGTTTGCAAAATATACGCAACGGGAAATACGTGGACTAACTGCGTTAACTAAGATTCGGAATGCGTAACACAATTTGCTTAATTGGGAATTAAGATTGTCAATGTGACAATTCCATTTGAGGTTGTCTTGAATATGGAGACCTAAGAATTTTGTATTTGTAACAGTTTTTAATTGTGTTCCGTTTAAAGAAAGAGAAACCTGGGGTAAAGATTTTGTGATACTATTGTGAAATGACATAGACACTGTTTTGTCAGTGTTTACAATGAGACGATTTGCATGGAACCAAGTCGAAAGGTTAGACAAAACTTTTTGAGCATTGGCGTGTTTACATAGTAAATTAGTGTCATCAGCAAAAAGAACCATTTTGCAATCTGATGTGGATGATGACATGTCGTTCACATACAATAAAAAGAATATAGGACCTAGAATTGAACCTAGGGGTACTCCGCAAGTAAGTGGCTTTGTTTCTGAAAGACAACGCTGAAGTATTTTATTTTTAGTATAGGATATTTCTACCTGTTGATATCTATCTTTTAAATAAGAAGTTAGCCATTGATGTGGAAGTCCACGAATGCCTAAAGAATGCAATTTGGAAAGGAGAATTCCGTGATCGATGACATCGAATGCTTTGGATAAGTCAAGAAAAACACCCTGAGGATTTTCTCCACGGTCTAGAGATGTGGTAACATCGTTTAAGAAGGAAAATATGGCGCTTGTAGTGGAAAAGGATTTCCTAAAACCGTGTTGATCGTCAGAGAGAATGTTATATTTTGATAAAAAATCTAGAAGACGCTTATAGAACAATTTTTCTAGGATTTTTGAGAAAGTGGGTAGTAGAGATATTGGTCGGTAATTTCCAATATTAAGTTTGTTTCCTTTCTTGTGTAAAGGTTTCACTTTAGCTCTCTTAAATATTTTAGGAAACACCCCTTCCGATAAAGAACTATTAAAAATATTTGAGTGGATTTAATATAGCATGGGACGAAAATTTAACAATAAACTCAGGTATATCATCTACGCCTGTTGAAAATTTGTTTTTTAATGAGCTGATGATTCTCATGACTTCACTGGCGTTAGTTTCGGAAGTGAACATAGAATTGGGTACGTGGGTGGATATATTTGGAGGACAATGATTTGGATATATTGAGTTCGTTATTTTACCAACTTTTGAGAAGTGAGAATTAAACAAATTTGCGATGTCCTGAGGATTTGTTACGATTTTGCCATCGTTTAGTAAAGAAACATTTTCTTCACGGTTTTCAGAAGTTGACGTGTAATTTTTAACAATATTCCACATGGCTTTCATCCGATTGTTCGATTTTAGTATATGCCTGTCGTTTTCCATTACTTTAGCTGCATAGACTACTTTTCGAAGAATAGTCTTATATTTACGAAATTAATTACGGAATTCGAGTGGTTGGTTATAGCGTTTTGGAAGATAATATAAACGGCGTTTATATACAATACAATAGATGGATCACCCAAGTGATAAGGAAGAAATCCTTATCCCTTGGGTGATCCATCTATTGTATTTCTTTGTGTTATTGCTAACTGAAATTACCCAGCGTCGCTCGGGAGTTTGAATTGGTTTCATCCCAGGCGCTTCACTCAGTTTTACTAATAATAATAATAATAAGATTATTGTCAAAAAAGCAGTACCAAATGCGTTTGACCACGGGGAGAACTATAAACGAATTTACTCTCTGGGAGAAAGCAAGGGACTATCCTTTCAATTCCGGTCAAGGATCCTTAGGCAGAGGCTGATTTAACATTTCAGATAACTCGTAACAAAAGAATAAAAATGGTTGGGTACATGTTATAATATTAATAGAATGCTAACAAATTTGTATTTAATAAAACAAAAGAGATATTTCAGAAGTATGCATTATTAATCAATAGAATCTCGTAAGGTAAGTAGATGAATTCATACGGAATAAAAATTATACATTTGCATTCATGAAGAAATAACATAATTGTGAAACAAATTTTCTTTAGTTTATTGTAAATTTGCTATTACAATTGAACTGAAGTGGATTACGGGCCTACATATGTCTCCCTATCCGACACCTATGCGCAATGAACCTCTACCGACAGTCGGCTTTCGCGAAAAACATGCGAATGGTAGATCGCGAGTGACGGGGAACAACTTTAATAGCGTCTAAACAGTTTCACACGATTCCACCAAGTTTCATTAATATCATCAATCAATGGTATGGATTCACTTAGCGGAGACATTAGGTTTAAATGTGTGTCTCGGAATGATTGGTTCTTTGGTTAAGAGTATGCTTCATAATTAATAGAGAGAGAGACTTAGTATAGTAACTGCTGCAAGAAAAATGTTTATTTTTACGGGTTAGATTTTCTTTTGTCATAGATGACTTCGGTCATATTCATAATCTGAATAATAATACTATTACTTAGTCAACTTATCTTTGCGTGCTGTCTTTTCCCATTTTATGTTGAGCGTTGCGCCGCGCATCATATCCTCTCACAACGCTGCGTGTCCTATAACTTGGCTACCACTTCCGATATCGAGTGTCCGTCTTCCTCAAGATCGCCTGTATGAGGAGAACAACCCGCTGTGATGATAGATCGTAGTATTATACGTTACGCATCTTGAAATGGATACGTAATTTGTAAAAACGTCTGTTGACAATGGTTGTAGACACGATGTCGTTCCATTTGTCATGTCGTGACAGAAGCGTATCTTGCTGAGAAGAGATCAGGTTAACGTTTTCTGCGTGTTCTGAGTTATTGCGAAGGATCTAGGTTTGTTCTTCCGAATTCTTTGGGTTATCAAATACTCATTGCTTTTGTATTATTCTTTTCATTCTGGGATCTTTATTTTAACGTTGTTTAACATTGTTTGTTATGGTATTCTCATATATCCAGGTGTTTATGCATGGAATGCTATTAGAACATATCCCACTCGACTAATGTTTAGAGAATCATTCCATCGATTTTGAAATTTCACTGAGTCTGAACTCTTTGATCTGAAGTTCTAGCTGAACTCACTCAATGACGCTGTGGATTAAATTAGTTTTTTTTTCTCGCAAGTTTGATAAGAATATGAGTTTAAGATATATTTCCTACCTCAAAACGAATACAATTATGTTGGTATATTACAGTATTTAATTTTTTGTAATCTTTAAATTTATTAAAGTAATATTTTTTTATTGTATACATTAAAATTTATGTAATCTATTATGTCTAAATATACTTAAAAATTATTTTTAAATCGGAGATTTAAATTTTGACAACAGTACAGAACAGTTTCTGGGTTTTTTTTTCAAAGTTTATTCTTGAATAAAAATGTTTTTTATGAAAGAATGTATATTTAAAACTCTTAAGAGTTCAATAAATACGCACCTCTGCCGATTTAATAAGGTGCACTTAAACTACAATCAGTAAGTCACGTTGTGGAAGAGGAGAGTGCGACAGTTTGGTTTCAGGAATCCGGCTTGGTAGTGAGGCACGTTTTCCTCCTATCTCCGAGTGCGAAATCCCGGTGGTGACGTATCGCTCGTAGATCGCCCTTTCTTTTCCAGCCCTTTCTCACATTATGCGCTCTACATAGGAATTGCGCCTCGATGTGCAGGAATTTCAACCGCAGCTTTTTCTTGCGTCCCAAGCGAGAGATGTGGAGCCTTCTTCCCTTGCTTCAGATATCTCCTGCGCCACCCGCATTATCTTCAGAAACACTGATACCTGGGATATCCTCTTTTCTAATGTTTTCTGGTCTCGTGTATCACGATTCTAATTTGGGTACTAACGATACTTTCCTCGTCGCCTTCAGTGGCTAATTCACGATTAGTTATGTTTGGAAAATACTTCCCCGTTTTTAGACGATCAGGAAGTTAACCTTATGGAAATATTAAATATTGCGTCTGTTTTTCTAATTAAATTGATATTTTTTAAAAATTGCGATTAAATATTAATGTGAAAATGGTTTCTTCATTCATAACCATACGTGCAATTTGTAATCCACGTGCTAGATTTCTTTGTCCAAGACTGAAAGTTCGGACTCTTCTCTTTTTATTTCGTATTCTCATCATGTCAATATCGTTTTGATAGATTCAGGTCTGTCGTGGTATGTCTCCAGCATCTATTTGTTCAGAAGCTATCTTTTTTATCAGTTCTCCATTTTATTCTTCTCTTCCTCCTCCGGTATAAATTCGCGTTCCCATATCTCTTCTAATCTTCCACTCCTTAGCGTTATCTCCTGAACCCTGCTACTAGCGACCCATCTCCCTCACAACAGCATTCTGTGCTTCCTCGTGAGCCGAGAACCTAGCACTCGCCTTAAAATTCTAATTAGGCTGCGCGCCCGTGGCGGCCTGCGGCTAGTGCCCATGGCTCTCGCTGCGGCGAACGAAGGTTGAAACTGGCTCTCGTCGTGCTGCCTTCAATTAATTTCCTTGGGACAAACGTTGTAAGATTTTTATTTTCCCTCTTCACCCACACCCACCCGCTCGAGGTTTAGTCTCGTCACGTGTCGTATTCGTTCGGTTTCTTTCTCAAAATAATTATACACTTGTAAACCTGTGAACATGTCCGCATCAAAACTGAGACAATCGGTACGTCGATGATGATATACTATGTGATTGTTTATTGTATGATTTTGGTTACGATATATTTTGCTGTTTAAGATTCTTCCAAACGTGCATACTGTGGTTACGTTGATCGCAGTCTAGTTCTATATTTGGTGTGGCAAGTACTCGGCCAGTTTGCGTTGTGTGGTATTGATCAGGTACACGCTGTGCGGCAATGCTCTGATGCGGCGGGGCTGCTTGCTAGCTCTGCCGGCCGATCGTCTGCCTGCCCGCCCGCCCAACACGCCCGCTCGGCCACTCTCCAACGTGACGCTCTCTCCAATGCCTGACATGTAGGCAACCCGTCCAGCACGGGCGCCAGGCGGGCGCGACGTGAGATATCATTCGTATCATGTTTACAGAAGTCCTTGTAGGATGTAATCATGGAATCACCCTTGGAATTCCACCAATGTATTGTTCAGTTAATTTATTTGCTTCATATGTCAATCGTTCACTTGTGGTTAAGCAGTTGGTTTCTTAGCGTGTGATATTCCTGCGATTTTCTCCAGTCATATTTAGATTTCATATATCTCAATATTCAATGAAAATTCTTATTGTTCTGAAATTTTTCTCGATAATACCAATTTAATAAACTTACGTTTACGATTTTTGACTGGTTTGTTTTTAATATTACGAAGTGCCCGGTGCGTGAGACGCTAGACAGGCGTACATTTACATATATTTGAAAGGAATAAATGGAAATGACTGTTTTTATTATTTAACTGTTTATTCGCCACATTAATTTGAAGTGTACAAATAAAAAATCGAATACATGAAGTAGTTTGTTCGAGGTATAACTTACACGGTCAATTGTAGTATGTAAACTTATAACATGTAACTTAGAGGTTTAACTTATGCTGGCAAGGCAGGATTGAGATTGAGGTAAAAAGTAATTTTATGTGGAAAAACGGTGGTGAAATGTTTCTCCGTGCTTTCCAGATTTGTGATCGTATCGAGGCGTCTCCTCGCTGACCGACGGCGCTCGTCCCTTTGACCGCGTGACATGTTTCATTGGCGCGCCGTCGTCGGCCACAAGCCTCCAAAACGAAGTGCCCGCTTTGCCCACTTCATTCATTTACGGACAACGCGAGTGGCGCGCTGTGTATCACGTCGTTACGAGCGTGATTTAACTCGCATTATTTTCTTTTAATTGCGCCTCCCACTCTCCAACCCATTCACGACCTCGTAGAATGTGTCTTTTTCCGACGGATTATTTCATATCGCGAGCGGAAGCCACTTTGCGCCATGAGAGGCTCTTCCGTTTTCGACGTTCGTCTCCGCTATTGTGTCGAGGGGTATAAAAGGTGAAGGTATATAAAGACACCGGCGGGCGCTGTGTCGTTCTGCATTTAATTAAGGGCAGTCGTAGCAATTACGCTATTACGTTGGAGTCGGTTAACAGTGCACCGAGGAAAGATTTTCCTTGGTTTATGTCCAACTTGGGGGTCTTTCATGTCGGTAATTATAGAGTTCAACGCTGTGCACTAATTACTTGAGAGGTGCTTCCTTCTCTAGAAATAAGTCCACATCAAAGTCGATATATTGATTCCATCACGTGAAATTAGATGTCAATGTCTCATATGTATATTACAATCTCAACAGACGTTTGTGTGTGCGTGTGTGTTTGATTACGAGAAACCAGTGCATGCATCTTCATATTTTGAAATCTTTTGCCGTTTACCAAGATATCCTTACATAAAGTGTTTGTTAGGGACAGAACGGGATACTTGTTGTTTAACTAATTATATATAAATTAATAAGGTTAATTAAAGACTATAAAGGTTATAAGTTTAATTCCCTGGCTAAAACATTTGATATGAAAATAATCTATTGTTGATTATTATAGAAAAATAACAGGACAGAAGGTTGTATGAACTGGTTTCGGCCCGAGACCTTGTTCTAAGTTGTGTTTTTGACCCAGTTTAAAACACGAATTAAAAATCACTTATAGACACTATTATAGAATTTAAATGCGTGACAATTGTAATGCTGACTTCGACTTTCGTAGAATTTCTAGTTTTTCTGGCAAATGAGTTTGCTTCAAAATATGGTGTAGATATCAATGTGGGGAATACATCACGTTGAGTAGTGTCTCCGGTGTCTCTTGGAAACAAAATGATTTATTGAATTTGCTTTCAATTAAAATATTTAATTTTTAATGTATGCGAAGATTTGTTATAGTATAGTTGTTTTTTTTAATTCTTCACATTTTTATTCACGGGAAGCAGATCATGAATGAAGAAAATGAGAGTTATGACCTAATAGTAAGGCACAGTTAACCGTCGTGAACTTAAACTGATCTAGTTAGTATATGTTGAAGAAATAGCCATTTTTAATTCAGTTACACTAAGACCCTTATTCTCGTGCGAACTAATTTTTTTTATTTTAATCATGTACCCTTATACTGGAGTAATAGTTATCGCAGCGATGAGACTAATTTAGTTTGCAAGTACATTTCTGAATACATAGAAAGTGGTTTGTGTTCGTTAATTTATACATGAAGCACGTATTTAGGGCACTAGTTCATCATTGTACTAAGAATGCAACGAGCAGTGATCGAATTTTCTCGCTCGAAATGGAAACTTCATGGATATACTGTAAAAGCTATGTTGAATTATGCATGGGTTGCGCTATAGCCGCGCTGTGTGACCGCGCATACGTTCTCACTCTGTGGTTTAGGCTGTGTGTAATTCACAAATCCTCTTGCCGGTGGCTTTCAGGGATCGCTACAACGTATTTACCACATTTTACTATGTTGGGATTTTCTTTCATAGTGTTAGTGGATTTCATTGGTATTCAAAATATTGTTTTTTCTATTTCTTCCGATTATAATGTTGGTGTCGTCATATCTGAAGACCAGAGTTGATTGTTTCGAACCATCATTGTCCAGTTATCTTGACCCGAGGGCCATTTTCTGTACACTTCGTTCTGCTCGATCGTGGCGGCACGGGATGGGATGCCCGAGAAACAAAAATAATGGGTCATATTTATTTGTTTGTAACGGGGTATTTTGATACTTTTCAAAAATTTATATTATTTCAACTTGGAAAAATTAAATAATATATTTCTTTATTTTTGAAAAGTATTTTAATATTTAGTATAATTGTGAAATATTTTCACATTGTAATGTATGACGGGTAAATCTGAACATAATTTTCTGTTTTCTCTCACCGGACGTGCTACGTCAAATATTAATTCTGAAAGCGTGACTTTATAACACAAAGTTGTGCCCTTAAACGTTTGATAAAAAAAAGAAATTGATGTGAAATGGATCATAAATGGCAGACCGTAAATTGGACCGCGCTGGATGAAACAATGTTGATATGATCATGATATGATCCACTAACCACTTCTACTAAACCACTCCACATGGGCCAAGTTGTTGGTAAACCCAGCTATGAGGCCCACCGACTAAAAATAGCCTTCCACCCAACTCCTTTCTCCTATCGCTCCATGTAGATAAGCTTCAATATGTTTAAATCGTGATATGATCCACTTAGTTTTTAACAAAAACCCACTTGTTTATTTTAATTTTGTTTTGCCTCGTTCGAATGTTCGTACTAAAACAGCTCCCAAATACCGTAATTTAATGTAAGCGTTTATTAGCAAAGACTTAGTTGCGCCAACCTGTATTAAGTTCCATTATTTAAACGTTCTTATCTATTTCGTTTTATTCAACATTGTACAAATTTGTTACTGTGGCCTGACAAAACGATGAGTGTAAGGAAGAAAACACTCAATATGCCTACTTTTCGACATGAAAGTATGTTTCAGATAGCACATAAGAACTTCTCTAAGCACAGTGAAACACAAATTTCTTAATGTCGGTATGTCCATTTCGCTTCAATATTTGTACACTGTTTATGACACTATCACGCCATGGGATATTCTGTAGTTCTGTAGTTCTGGTGTTCATTCTTCGTATTGTATTTGTAAATGGGAAATGTAGCGTGCTATTGTAGCTTATCTGCATGGAGCGATAGGAGTTGGGTGATAGGCCATTGTTACCGTGGAGGGGTTAGTAGAAGTAGTTAGTAATATAAGCTTGTTTGTCCGGGACAAACAAACTTATATTGACTCCGGCCGCGGAAGCCTACGTTTATAGTTAGTAATAGTTGGAGTTATTGATACTAGGAGGAGCTGGATAGAGGAAGGAAGGTTTGCTTTTCGGTAGTTACAGCTATATGAACTGGGACATTAATGTGAAAAGCTACAAATTTTCTGGCGCCATCGGGAATCGAACCCGGGATTATTTGAATATGAGCGACAGCACTACCCCTTGAGCCACGGTGGGGCATGTTCATTCGAACTTCATGTGATTTGAACAATCGTTTTAATTGTTGCTTTTTTTCGCGTTGAGGGTTCATTAAATGCTGTCTCGTTAATGGTAATACTGTATTTGCCCTCATCTAGTAGTGGAACGAACTGAATACGGTAAATAGATAAAAGCGATTATACTTCTCAGACATTGTGGTTCAATTGGGAGATGAGCAAGTGTGAGTTGATTAACGCCGACTTATCTGAATCAATAAATTGCTGTAATATCTTCTAAATTAAAATTTATTTATTGTAATTTATTATGGAGTAAGAAATGCGTGCAAGAAAGTGTTACCGATTTGATACCGTTTTCACTTAAAATTCTTTCCATATTAATACCTTTTATTGAATCATTGAATAGTAACACAAAGTTTATTACATACTGGAAATGTCGAAAATTTAAAGTTTCTAATTGGTTTACGTTCTTAGTATAACGAATTTTTCGTATTACAAAATATTTTAAGAAATTGAAGTGGATCACATACCATACATTTGCTTTCCCTGTTTCCAGTAAATAGTCCTGAGATCTCGAAATTGACGCTCCCTTTCGTACTGTATTCCCTTTTCCTCCACGACCTTCGCTTGCAGTTCCCCCTGCTTATGATATTAAGACGTGGCGGCAGAAGGCGCGCGGAAGAGTTAATTCGCTGCGTTCATGGATGTTGACATTGCTGCGGAAAGACGTATAAATGTGCGGAGGACTGCTTAATGGAGCTCCATAAACGCGCGTACGAGAGACGCGACGAATGTTGGCGCGACGCCGCACCATCTCCAACGTGGTTCATTCATATTTATGCGCGTCCGTGCGGCGTGCGTGGCCTGTCGCAACTAGCGCTTCCCCGTCCGCCGTCGCGGAAGTGGGATTGTGCGGCTGGCAGTTGCGTTTGGTTTTCGTCACGTCACGTTTTGCGGTTCACGAGGGGAATGTTCTGAATGAAATCGACAGGTCTTGAAGAAATAGCATGCACGTGCTACTAGTTGGGCGAGATCAAGTCTTAGACCTTCTTTGTTAGTGTGCCATCGTGTTAGTTTTTCTGCTCCAAACGTCTTAATTGTTCACAAACCTTAGTTAGCATTTTCGTTCAACCTAAAGTACTTTTATGATGATGTTTTATTTATATTGACTATTATCAAACGCAGGAAAGATTAGATGAAGTGAGAATGAACTATTTCTATTATTTTTAATAATAAATAATAAATTTATTGTCAAAAAGCAGTACGAACTCAGTATGACCACGTTAAGGGCAATAAACTAATTTACTCTCCGGAAGCAAACAAGGGACCATCCCATCAATTCCGATCAAGGGCCCTAAGGCAGAGGCGGATTCAAAAAATTTCAGCGAAACTTCCCAGATAAGATAAAAAGTTAGCTGCGAGTTATAATACATATATAATATTAATATGTTTGAAATTTAACGCAAATATATTTGTAAATTTACATATACAAGTTATTATCGAACTATTGATTATTCTGAGTATAGTGTTTAAAAATCATAAGAGTTGGAAAAAAACACTAAATTCACGATTTATTGTTACAATAAACACGCCTCTAGACAAAGCCTAGAGAACCTGTATAAGAAATCCGCCTCTAGCCGAAGGCAAAACGGAGCTAAACCCGAACCAGGATGGGACTACAGAATTAATGTACGCAACCGTGCCAAAGTTGAGTACACATAAAACTAAATTAATATGAGCCACACGGCAACACAATCATGCAAGAAAATAGTTTTTGAAATTGTAATGTTGTTTAAAAAGTGCTACAGCAATGGCGTGATAAAGTACGAGACGGATTTAACTTTTATTAAAATCAATAAATTCTTTTACAGTGTAGAAGCACTGGTGCAGGAGGTAGTTTTTAACCGCTGATTTGAACAGATTCAATTTCATAATGTCTTTTATATTCTTGGGCAGGGAATTATATAGAACGATTCCCGAATG
>NNCF01134961.1:0-43237 GCA_002313205.1 Laupala kohalensis
GAAATGATTCAAACGGAGGGTGTGAGATGAGACCTCGACTCTATCTTATCTAATTACAGATTAGATAACTCAATCGGTGGGTTTCGTTACACATCTCTGCGATTTTCAGTGTCAACACCATGTTAACCATGCGATCGGATGCGATTTTCACTTGCGATTGATACGCGCGGTACCACGAACGCCGGCGTAAAACGGACATGTGAACCCCGCCTAATCCCTCGCAGCTCGACGAGGAAATTTCAACAGTGCAACATGATACTGTCGGGAACTGATGTGAAGTCTCATTGCTGTCGCAATCGTCACGAGGCGTCCTCANAGATGATACTGTCGGGAACTGATGTGAAGTCTCATTGCTGTCGCAATCGTCACGAGGCGTCCTCACCATCAAAGGATAACGGCCACATTTAAACGAAACTTCCGTTAATGCTACTGAATTAGATCGTAGGTTTCTGATTGTTCAACTTTATTGGAAAGAAAAGAATGAGTTGTTGATTGTTTGTACCGACGCGAAAATACAAATGTGCTCCTCCCCCCTCCCCTACCCTCCTAATCAATTGCAATATTAAGCCACTAATGATCATGCTGAGGGAAAGTAACGAACTATCTTGTTCTCGCTACGTCGAGAGATTATCTTCATAATGAATAATGTATGTTCACAGGGAATTCTAAGAGGACAAAATTCGTTTATCTTCAGGAGATGCCGAAGTGACTATCTACAAAAGATGAAGCGAGGACTATGTCAAAAGTACGTCCTGAGGACATGTTGCGGGCTAACTGGACCAGACTATCTAGAGATAATCTTCTCTGTAGGAACTATGAATGTTCACAGTTTATCCTCCGCGGACGAAATATCTGAGAAGATACCGTAGAGACTATCCTCTAAAGATATAATGAGGACTAAGTTAGCAGTACTAACCGCAGACATCTTGCAGACTATCTTGACCAGACTATCTGGAGATAATATTTGATGTATGAACTAAGTAAGCTCATAGGATATATTTCACAAAGAAACTGAGGTTATTTTGCAAAGACCTATTCAAGATCATCTAAAACCAGTATTCCACGGATTAATTCCGTAAACACAAGGTAGAGATATGTTATAATGTTCTTGACAGATCTTCAAAAGATAATTTTGGAATTAATTCTAGGATATTTTCAGGACAGACTTTCCCCGCTGGGATTCAGAACAAAATTTAAAGTAATTTTCCGGACTTATTTGAATAATTGCTCGGAAATGTACGGTAGTCCAAATGTACAGAAGTTAATATAATTAAGTAATAGATATTGTAAAAAATAAACAACAACAAGCAAAAACTAAAATTCAATTATTCGCCATTACACCTTAGCAATACAGATATAATAAATGAAAGGTATTTATCTTCCAAAATCAAGTTGTAAACATTCCTAATATGTCGTAACATTTCGCTTACGTTGGCAAAATAAGATTGCTATGCGAGACTCAATGATATAATATTGCAAGAAAACCCCATTTTCCAGATCTTGCAGAAAATAAGCCTCTTGTGATCCTACGTGTTATTATTCCACACTTCTGGCACTTTGTAATCGTTTTATCCTTCACAACTCCTCTCTTACTTTCCTGACACGCTATTTTCTCTTCACATTGTTCTCAGCTTAGATGAGGTCGAAGCCTAAGAGTCCCATGTTATTTCCCTTATAACGGTAACAAATATCTTCAGTAATCATTAATTTCAAATTTTTCCGCTATTCAGTATTACGTGTAATAAGAATGGCCTTAGACATTATTTGTACAGGATATGTGCAATTCAGGGACCGGTCCAGATGATGAAAGAATCTTCTGACTTATGAATAGATTCTCAGAATGGAAAACTAACTTATATTCAAGTATTTCATTTCATAATGGGCCAAGAATAAACAACTAATTAATGGAGCATACAGTTATTTTAGAATAGAATGGAATAGAGTAGAATTTTATTTTCTCAAATTACAAATTTTACTCTCAAATTACAAAGAAAATAAATCTAGGGCTTCTGAGGCAAAGCCTCTTTACAATGGCAAAGCTCCTTTACAATGATCCAAAAAAATTTAGGTTTGAGACAAAAATTGAGCTATATGAATAATAAATCCTCTTTAAAAAAATATGTATGCAAAAACAATGTCTCATAATTACATGAACTTGGTTCAAAAAAAAAATCATTTTTAGAATACTATCATTAGAATCTTCATTGTTTTGAATTTATTATCATTATACTTAACCTATTAAGAATTTAACGCATCACTTTTTGTGTGTTTAATAAAAATTCTATTTAACACTTTTTGGCCCCAAAAAAACAAAACTTTAAAAAATGTATAATTAGGCCTGGGGATCGATAGGTCATTAGCATTTCAAAGCATTATCCAATACATATTTGCAACTTCAGGAATACTGCCACATTTTTATAAAACACCTTTAAAACTTTAAATTCAAACATAGGACTCAACGGAAGAATTTTGAGTGTTGCAAGCTTCGCAGCAGTTGCTGACCTTCAGAGCTAGTAGCACCTAGTTTGCCTTGCCAAACAGACCTCTGTCTGTGTCTGCAACATTATTAGCACGCCACGACAGCGTAAACGTGCACCGTTTGAGGAGTTGACGGAGTTTGAGCGAGTGTGTATAGCGGTTCTTCAGGAGGCTGGGTGGTCATACCGCAGAATTGCGCAACACGTGAAGCGAGAAGTCTGCACAGTGCACCGATGTTGTCGCCGGTGGTAAACGGAAGGTGCACGTGCCAGTCAGCCTGGGTCCGGACAGCTACGATGCACAGATGAACGCCAAGTCGCATCATACGAAGTCCCGTATCGAACCGCACCGCGACTTTACAACAAATTAGGGGCACTGTTGCTCCAGGGGTGTCAGCGAGAACAATTCGCAACCGTCTCCATGAGGCAGGGCTACGATAATGCGTGCCGTTAGGGCGTTTTCCACTCACGTCCCAACATCTCGCAGCTTGCCTCCAGTGGTGTCACGATAGGCGTTTATGGAAGGACGAATGGCGACTTGTCTTCAGTGATGAGAGTCGCTTCTGCCTTGCTGCCAATGACAGTCATATGCGTGTATGGCGTCGTTCAGGTGAACGCCAACCTTTGGGGTGTATATAATATAGTGTATAAGACACACAGGGCCAAAAACTGGCATCATGGTATGGGGAGTCATATTTTACAATGGCCGTTCTCCTTCGGTGATCGTAGAGGGAACATTGAAAACATCATTTAACCAGTCGTGCTACCGTTCGTGCACCAACAAGGCGATGTCCTTTTCCAGCAGGACAATGCACATGCAGCCCGTATCACCCAACTTCCTCTCCAAGGTGTACGTCAACTACCCTGGCCACCACGATCCCCAGATCTGTCCCCCATTGTGCATGTTTGGGACTGGATGAAACGTCTTATTGCGCGCTCTGGAAGACCGGCAGGAAATCTGTCCCAAATGAGGTATCCGGTTGAAATTGCATGGCAGACCATTCCGCAAGACTACATTCGTCACCTCTACAATCGTCTCCTTGGGAGAATTGCAGCCTGCATTGCTGCAAAAGGAGGGTATACATGGTACTAACTTTGACATATTGCACACCGTCGACCATACTCATATGTGTATGGTTCTATCGGTGTGATCGTTTTATATGTCCTCGAGAATGTGTCAATAAAATTTCCTTGTGGTGGGTCGATGAATTGGTGTTCCTTTCACATTTTCCAGTAGTGTATTTTGAAGGAAAGAAGAAATTATATTAAAGCTGTTTCATTTAAGTTTCTAGTCGTCAGTATGTTGTTTGACCACATATATTACGGACATATTAAAAATATTCGTCATAAAATCTAGGAAACACGCATAATCTCTTAAGTATCGTTTTACCTCACAGAGATTACTGATTAATGTTATATTGAATGAAATTGAGAGACGGGACCGAGGATCGAAACTGTGACCTCCAGCTTTACACGCTGGCGTGCTACCCACTACACTACACCTTTCGTTTTATGTCTCAGTGTTCCTTCGTCATTCAACTTGCAATAACTCACAGACCTCAGAGAAGATCTCGTACTTGACATAATTATTCAAAACGTATCACATGAAAGACAAATTTAAACCAACTTGATAATTCTTGAGAAAGTTCGAATTTCACTTGATCTTTCCAGGTGTTTTTACATCAGCAGCTTTCACAACGTTGAACCTAAAAATGATATTTGATAGAGTCAGATCAAAGGTACGGGTGATGTCGAACATTTTCCGGTTCGCGTCCGAAACGATGCACCACTGTGTTTTGGAGCTAACGAGGAAATCGCGCCTTCGAGTACAAACGCAAATGAGACACGCGAGGTGCGACCCTTCCACCAGTTCCTACTTCCCAGAGTGCGTTGGAAGCTGTGTGTCTGGCCGGGGGAATGGGATATACCGTGTTAACAACTGAGGCTTGTACGTTCTGAGAGGATGTATTGCATTTCCCTAAACCTCTCCTATTGCCCAGAATCAAAATCAGCAGTCTGAAGTGAATTTTGGTTTGGATAGAGAACAGCAAAATACGTATACCTCGTTATCTCGTAATATTACACTTCACTTGGAAACTTTTGTTGCCGTCCTTATGTGACGTTGCTCCTATTTTCTCTTCTTTGCTCACACAAGTATAATAAGTGAATCTATTGGCACAAACTTTCTCCTTTGTTCATTCCCGGCTTTGGAATTAATACAAGTGTAAATTTTCCAAACAATCTAACTTATGAAATACACCACAAACTCGTTTATTCTTTAGGGTCGATCCTAATTAGGTATTGTCGTAAGGATTTGGGCACAATACTGAAAGCAGATTTGATGAATGGAATTATTTCCGGACTTTGAACTTGAGACGAATGGGAAGTGATTCCGGTGGCCAGCTCCAGCTATTTTCATCATAAGTTGCACTAACGCATCTTGTGACTGCAACTTCTATCTGGAAGGTTAATTTGTTTAGACCATCATACCCTATAAAATCGGATCTAGATTACGATATCGGGAATGCTTGGAACTCTGTAATACGGGTAGAGGTGAGTAAGAATAGTTTAGAATATTCTGCTAACTACAAATATTTACTGAAAAGAAGATTTCCCACATATTTAGAACTGGTACTTTAGTAATTTTCATTATAGAGTTTTATCAGTAATGATCGCTTCTTTATTTATTGAAAAGAAAGAATTCGTCATTATCTTTTAAAAGAATAATATTTTAAGAGTGTTGACTGAGCAAAACAAGATACAAGAATGGTATTATGTGATGGCAATTATGTAGATAATTCAATTCAATATTGTCATCTATTATACAATATCTTAATAATTAATTTCATCTTACTGTTTGTATTGTGATCAAACATTTTCCTGTCTGTTTATAAATTCAAGAGGGATTAGCATTGAAAAACATTACGATTGTTTTTAATTTATGAGATCTGGAAAAAAGATTGACACCGACAAACAATCATAGCCAAGCTCAAAAATTGAATACACGACACAAAATCACATTCAATTTGTGAAAAAAATTAAAATATTACTTGGCAAAACGAGAATAGATGAGGTCGACTTTGTACCGCACTGAATATTATTCATGTCTTCGCAAGATACGTCGGCTGTTTTGCATGTTCATCGACGATGCGATGATAAAGGACGCAGAGCTCTGCAGCATGGACCCAAAAAGGAGAATAGTCGTAGCGAACACAAGACGGCAACTCTCCCAACTTCAGCTTAATACTTGGGGAGCGCACATTCATTAATGCAGGTGCCACGCACGAAGTTCCCCCAGAGCCTCCCTATTACGAAGACAAATATTGGAATTATTCGGCGAGTACACTCCGTGTCCCAGGGCGTTAATATTTCGTAAACCCTTAAATCTGATCTCAGCTGTGAATGCCTTTGTGCAAATTAAAACTTTACATTCCTCGTTTAATAATGGAAAGAAAAATTGCCTCGTTTTCAAAATATGCAAATAAATGCGTAATGAAAAGCGGCACTAAAGCAAACAGAATAATGTAGAAATTCAGGTAAGAGAATTGTGTGAATACAAATCTACCACCAAGGTTCTTGTCTAACCTTCCTAGAAGCTGTTTCTTTCTGAAGGTTTTTTTAATCGTGGTATTTTCATTTAGCCGTATCTACGGAATTGCTTGTAAATGTTTAAAAGAATGAAAAAGAGTTCGAATGCAAATCTCGAGATGCATTCTCTTTGTAAGAAAGTTACAGTTATTCCATTATTTTACAACCAAAGAAAGTTGCATTTATCGTTTCCCAAACCATATATTTACAATTATTAACTATGAATTATTAAAATACACATTCTCTTGTTGTAGACTGAGAAAAGCAACAATTAATGTACATGAAATACATGAATTGACGTAAAAAAATGGCTTGCAGTGCAATTTCCATCGAGGAACTTTCCAATATGCACTTTCCAATAAATTTGGTTAGACAAGCAATGTACCTATTCCTTCTAGGCAGCAGGTCCTATCTTTTCTCGCTCAATAGGAGAAGGAAGGTCGACATTGAAATTATAACGTCCCACTTGTTTCAGATAGGGACCAATTTATAGTTTTTAACGATTAATTTCTTAATGAATACTTAACTAATTCAATAGTATTTTGTTTATTATTCCTTTTTATTTCCGGGTTGAATATATCCGAAGAGAAGCTATTACCACACCATTTATATATCTCAAATCTAAAGTAAGGCAAAATTGCTTCAGTTGTCATAGCCTTCATCTATAACGTTCCTTACTAATTACGTTTGTAAGTCATAAGAATCTGAAGTTTCTTTAAACCAGGGATACGAATGAGAAGAATTAACTTCACAATACTCCCTCTTTGCAGAAACTAAGAACTGAAAGAAAATCATACATTCATACTTCATTGCTCGTCTCAGATTATAGTCCACTTACTGAGAAAAATGCGTTGAATTTTTGGCTCCCTCGCCGTCCGCTCAACATCTCAACAATCCCTCTCTTATCCCTCCCGCTCACTGTCTGCATTACTCACCCAGTGGTCAAATTAGACTGAAAAATGAATAAATAAACTTTATCGTCAAGAAAGCAGTTGCTAACTGCGTATGGCCACGTGGAGGATAATAAACGAAGTTACTTTCCAGAAACAAACAAGGGACCATCCCATCAATTCCGATCGAAGGCGCAAAGGCAGGGGCAGATTTAATATTTATAAAAGAAATTACATAATAAACACATACATAAATACATTTATCACTACAAAGTGAATCTTATATCTCATGTGGAGTAGAAATTCATGATTAATAACAAAAGTATTAATGAAATACCGACCTACGGAAAATCCGAAGGAAGCAGGAGAAAAATCAGAAGTAGAATTATTTTACTTATTTATATAGCGATAACTTATAGAGATACATTTATAAGGATTTTACTTATTATATAGCTATTACGGGATCTTTGAAATCTATAGCAAAAATAACGAAAAATAATACCAAACACTACCTAATTACTAAAAAGAATCAAAATGAACATTAATCTTGTAATAAGCGGCGATTTACATATTCTTGTTCATTCGCTTAGTGTTTGGTAGCATTCTTCACTTCAGCGATATCGTTACAAATAAATAAAAATCTTTTCATTATGAGGTAGCCGGTATTTGCTACTAATAGGCCGAACATGTGGGCCGCAACAGATTCCTTCAGGGCTCTAATGACCTTGACGTTGGCGAGCCCTAAAGTCCTAATTAAAACAAAACAGATTCCTAGGGGATTACGTAGTTGACTGAATGATTTTGTCATTACATGTGCACTTATATAAATCCTTGTTTAAAAAGAAGTATTGATGCGAAGGGTGATGAATCTTGGATGCGACTAAATGTAAACCATTTCAGAAAAGTGGCAAGTCTTAAAACACATAAAATAAATTTGATTATTTTTAAAACTATATTCTACTTTTATGGATTATTGCAGTAGTTGATAACTTAAAAAATGGAACGTACATTAAGTTTACAAACGGCCTAAAATGTACTGAAAGAACACGATATGAGAACGAAACTTCGAAACTAGTTTCAAGGAAACGAATTTATATTAAAATCAACTTCTTAATTTTAAACTATTTTCACATCCGCTTTGTGTATTCATAATTAATAGTTCGGAAAATTGAAAACATTTGAGAAAGGAATGATTAATTCTACTCCACGGATACACAAAGAGAAATGACTAATTAGATTAACAATACTTTATATCTTCAATCATTATTAACTTTTTCACGGGTCAAATATGTTTAACACCAAAAAAGTTCTGAACCCAACTTTGACCCATCTCTGACAAAAAATATTATCTTACACAACGCGTAGAATGACATCGAAAAATATTTTCACTGAGATTAAAATGTATGGAATACCAAATCAAGGAACAATGTCCACGTATTTTAGAATATACTCTTGTACTACTTCCGGACCCGAAACTTTGCTCATTTCCAGCTCTTGCTTCGCAATGCACACATTCGTAACACTCAACGTGACGCAGCCACCAGCGTTGGGGAACATCTATCATATCTTTAGGAAAGTACGAAGTTCCTTCCCTACACCAGAATTCCTCGAAGTTGGTGCGAGGTGTACAATGCTGCCAACCTTTCCCACCATCGAGAGCTGTTCGCTACCTTGACTTTAGCTCGGTTAAGAGAAAAGCAGTCTCCTCATTTATTGCAGGAGATACGGATTTAGACCTCAACTTCTGAAGAGGAAGTGTTTATGCAGCAATTTGGAGAACTCTTTCATACCATAAACTTTCTAAAAAGTTAAAGGTAAATGAAATTTTACTTGTGAGGAGACAGCGTCCTCTTCTTCTCAACAAAGAAAAAGAAATATTTTAAGCGGAAAAAGAGTCAATTTTTGATTCATAATATTTGTAGAAATATTTATTTCTACCTTCTATGTAGACAAATTTTTATTTAACATCACGTCTATATTTAGATCATGCAATATATTGGGATAATGTTTCGATATTAATTCGGGAGCCAAAGTACAACGAACATATAGTTTCAGAAATGATACACATCAATTTTACGAAATACGCATTGAATTTACAAACTGACACTAACAACTTATCCAAAATTTATCGTTGGTTATACTGATTTTCTGTTTTGATGGTTTGTTTTTCATATTATTTATTTTTGTATGGAATTGTTTTATTAGTATATATACTTAATTGTTTTACTTTATGTTACCAAGATAAAATTAACACATTTGTTTATACACTACATTCACCTGACGATAGCAGTTATCAACTGCTAAAAATTCGTGATATTCAATTAAAATTTGTCTGTATACAATGTCGAAATAAATAATGAGACTGCTTCTTCAGAAAATAATATATATGGCCAAAATTTTGGTTCTTCTCTTTAATTTTAATAAGTGATCTTTTTCCAAGGAATGTTTTGTCGTAGCACATGTATCAAAGCTCTCTCCCTAATATTTTTTTAATTGTGTGAAACCTCAAATTAGTCGCCTGCATTTGTTTCCCCAAACAACGCGGGAAACGTAACAACACTCTGCTGGATCGTACAGTTTCTATTATTTTTCTTAGCACATATCTTCAAACACATTACTATTTCAAATCCAGGACATTATTAGTATTCACGAGGATCTCTCGCGAAAGAGGTCTTAAACACTAGAAATATATGCTGCCCTTTTAATGTCAAGTAACTGATCAGAAAAGTTGAACTGCCTCTTTAAATATGAATTTTTAGTTTAGTGTTTGATCCCATCTTTCAGGATTCCACCCAACCTTTCTTACCACTTTCACCCGTTTTATTTTTCCATTTAATGTTCCTCCGAGATAATCATCTTCCATTAATTAATTCCAGAAAAAATGCAAAGCTGTTGTATTTATTGAGAAGACATAATTTACTTTCTGTTCAAGGTAACTTTCAATAAATCATAGCTAATTTTCGAAAGGGAAGCGTTTCCCTCCTTTCTCTTGATTCAATATGAAGCCGCTCATTAACTGAAGATCAATACCTGGACAAGAGGATCACTGTCTTCCTTCTGCAAGATAATATTTTCCTTAAGGTCCCGTCGTCTCCCGTCACACTTTATCAGTGGCCAAAATTGAGATATTGATAAGATTCCTTTTTGGACTTAAGATGTAATATTACGATCCCTCTAATCTATGTTCTGTTTCCTTCATAATTTTTTTAATGAAAATTGAATTCGAATTGTGGTAATTGATTTTCTCCTACGTTGCACTAATCTTTAATGATTAGAAGAAGAATGTAATTAGTTCGTAACCTGCCTTCCAGATGACGCTACTTACGGCTCGTAAACAACTTTAAGACTACGGAATTCAAATTGAAATTGCCCCAACGCATCCAAATAACATTTATTATTAACTTTCAAACGAAATACGTTGTTAGCCGTTGTATATATGCTTTTATGTTTGTATGTACTGCATTTACGATATAGTGGGTATCTTGATTGGTATTCACTTGTCAGTACGATTGCGAAATTTTCGCATGTATCCACTTTATGTTTGAACTATGGGCGTAGGTAATGAATATTAAGCCCCCACCCCACGCAGAAAACTCAGAAATCAAAATGAAAGACAAAAATAGACATGAATGACATTTAAATTTTCCTGGTATATATCACATGTCTGGCCGATAACTTCATGTCTGGCGAATCTGCCAAATTTAACTTATTTTGTAATACCCAACTTGAAAATAAAATATATCACCGCTACTACAGCATTTTGTCAAATTGCCATCTGCAATAAACACTGGTTGACAAATATCTGGCTTACTTCACGAGCTCTACAATCTTTGATAAGGGTTTGTGTCTAGTTTCAGCGTACTTATTGCAGAAGTGAGATTATGTATCTACTTAATTATTGCAAATAAAAATGATAACTCTAATTTGGAGTGTAAAAATGTATGTACTCTTGGTGATAATTTATTTTATAGTCGTGCAATTGTTGAAGTTCAAAATCACTTATCCTTTATAAGGAACGTGAAATTTACTTCCCCTTTTAATCAAGGACGGTCTTGCACCAAAAGGTCAGGACATTACCCCCGCCTCCCCAAAACCTGGCAACGACACTGGATTCAACTTTTGTGGCTGAAAAAATAATTATGTAATGTTCATATGTTCGTATCGCTGGGTTAACTCTTTACCAGCGATACTGTGAGCTGTTTCTGTCAGTACAATTATCCGAGGTGAAGCGTCCGAAGTTCCCAAATCTGCTCCTAGTCTCACCGGACATACCAGTAAATCATAACGGGGTATGTGCTCAGACGACGCAATCTAGATCCACAAAGGTCGCGATAGGGCACACAACGAACCAGCCCGTTTCCCTTCCGCCTCACTCCAGCGTGTTTCATGAGTCTTTCAGAAGAAAGCTTTCGGTTCGCTTTAATGAAGATGAATGTAACGTATTTTTGTTCGTTTCAGATCAGGAAAATTGGCCAAAATGACACGTTGTACGCCTCAAAAATGGAAGGTGTTGCATAAACAAAGCTGGAAAGAAATTACATAGCGAGCTTTCATTTAACCATGGTGACTATAGCCGATCCTACTGCAACCGATCACATTCTTGTCCGTTATTTGCACAGTTCTGTAAACACAAGTGTGCAGTTCGACTCTCGCCTCATCAACAAACGGGTTCCCTAAGTAAAGCCTAAAACAGAAGCCTGTGGGACGTACATGAGAGATCTGTTCATCTGAGTTGCCAAAAATATCAGATGAAATGTAAAATAACAGACTATTTTTAAAGATACCTCAAATGCTTAGAAACAATTCCAATGTAAAAATTATAACAGTACGCGAGCCGCAATAACAGTGATATCAACAAGCCTGATTAAACACAATATGTAGCAAGAAAAAGAATAAAAACACAAAACAATACTCGCCTATAAAATATTCTTGAAATAAAAGTCAAAAAATCAATACTATTATTCATTAAATGTATTTTTGTAGTTAAAATGTTTCGTAGCATTTAAAAGTTTTGGAACGTTTTCCCGTAAAGTAGAAACCAAAACAAGATATATTTCTGAAAGTGGTAAGAATAATTAAATTGTTCTACAATGTCACAAAAACAATAGAAATGTCGGATGGTGCACAAAAATCAAATTTACTTTAAATAAATTAGGACTTGGGGACTTCTGGCACAATGACGTAATTGAATACAACTATGCAACTATTTTTAAAAAAGCATCAAAATAGAACTCCGGATAGGATGGAATCAGTACTCGACAGATTAGAGAAGTATTCTCTTATAGTACAAACGGTGGTCGCTGGGGAATGGGGACGAAAACCATATATTGATTGGTGACAAATCAGATAGAGCAGGGTATGCATGGTTTAGATTGAGGGTTTGGAAAATCCGAAAACTACGGGGCGAGTTAAATAACACTTGCCCACCCTGTGCACAAAGAGGAGGAATAGATTCACATTTTATTGTTTTGCACCAAAACCGAACATAATCGAAGCGAATGGCTTTCCGAAGGGAACTTTAGCGAACGAACAAAAATTATTGATCTCTCAATAGAAATTATGAGGGATAACAGATCAACGGTAGTGAAACTCCTGAGCAGATTCTTTAGTATTGTCGGGGGAAGAGAGAAACAAAGATTTTGGCAATATTACAAGAATGTGATTCTGCCGCCCCTTCTTAAATATGTTTCAGGTTACTTGGAAGCTCAAAAAGGAAGGAGGAAGAATGAAGGAAAAGACAAGAAGATGACTAGCATTTCTTAAGTTATTATTTACTAATTATTATTGATTATTATTTTCTGAAGTATTACTGTTTAGTTAATTTTATTACTATTACCTAAACATATATACATACTTGTAATATATGTATTGTTCTTGCTTAACCTGACCGTTGATTTGTCGTGGTTCCCAACGTTGCTCAACGAATATTCTAGTTGCATTTTTTTCTTTTTTCCGTAAAACTTAAAAATATAGCAACAAGCAACTAGAACATTCGTTGAGAGTAAATACCAGGGTACAATATGCCCTTTAGCTCCGCCAATATTCTTTGCAATTTGTTTTTTTTTTGTGTATAATTATAAAAATAATGTCTAATAAAGCCCTGTTGAATTTAATTGATATATTTCTGCGCAAACATAGTATTTCTACCTGATTCGGATTCTCCTCCTGAAATAAGTGACAATAGTTTGTACATGTAAGCACGATTGTAAATTCTCTCCGATGTTTTGTGTAGCTTGTTTTCAACCCATCTTTTACAAGCAGATTTTTACTAAACGAGACAGGAACTTAGATCTTGAAAACCACACTCCTCTAGCGTATTTGGAATTTCACGAACTTCCGAACTTCCCCTTTGCCTAAAATTGAGCTTCGTTTGAGAAGCCATTAAATAATCATGAGCGTCAAGAGGCCAAATTATTTTTCTCATCAATGCATATATTTTTATTCAAACTTGCTGATAATATACTGGCTATAGCTTACAGCAAGTGTAACTCCCACAAAAACATTTGATTTTAGAAAAAAAATTTATTCGGTCAATCTACCCAATAAATGGGAGGATTAAGAAATATTTCTTCATTCATGCGAATCAACCTACCAGTAGAGTGCCAGTAACTACGAGTAGAATCTCAGAACCTTCGTGTGGAATGTCAGAACCTAGGAGTAGAATGGAGCTAGTCAATGCGTAAAAGCGAAATACAGAAAATATGCATAACACATCAAATTCGTTCATCAAAATATAATTTTGGACGGCTTTTCTCTCAGCAGGAGTTCCAAATCTTCTCCAGTCCGATTTCAATGACATGCTTTTGTGACTTATTCATAATAACAATTTTCTTCTCTCACGCTAACCCAATAAGTCCCACTTGATTCCTTATCTCTGACCTTCCACCCTATATTTTCTTTTCTACCTTCCCTCGGTCCCTTTTATCATCTCTTCCGCATAAACGTCTCCTCTCAACATGCAGCCATCGGTCTGAGTCTCTGATTCATTCCACCAGAGCTGACAGTGGCGGATAGGGCTGTACGGAGCACGTTCAGACGCTTTTTAGCGGTGAATAATTCACGCGTTGGTGGCTGGTGAAAATCTACAACGACTTCCCCTTTTCCATCCCTGCTCTCCGCAGTGAAGCGCGTGTTGATTCTGGAACAAAGGCTGCGATGCGCGACGTTGTTTTCACTTCGAGGGCTCCCGAGCTGCAGAGGAGACAATAAAATCATTGGCGTGTTGTAAGCATAATAGGACCGAAACATAACAGCCTGGCTTACGGGATAAAGGCGACTTACGAGAAGACAAAATGGTTTATCAAATATGTAAAAAAGGCTTCGTCCAACTGAGTATCGCTTTAAAAGGTTAAAATTTCTAGGTTAACAACGCTCTTTCACACTTTTTTGAAAGCTTCCTAGAGAACTAAAACTGGTTATATTTTTTATTCGAATTCCTACACTTTCTCATTTAAGTTCCTATCCGCGTTTATTTATTTATCGTACCTCTTTACATGTGGTGCGCACAATGTGCTCCGTGGTCGACTTTCTCTATTGTACGCTTACTTCCAGGGGTTACCAAAAGTCGAAGCGGGAGCGAAAATATGAATAAACGAATGAATATACGAAGGAATGAATGGCGGGGAAACCGGTAGTATTTCGAGGAAAACGAAATCTATGTGAGGAAGGTTATCACGGTTAACAAAACTATAATGAAGCGGGATTTGCAACACTGTGCTAGAAGGTGGTACTCAAGCACACTAACAACTAAACCACTGATCGCCCGTCTTAAACTTTCAACATAACCAAACTTAAGCTTGGAATTTCCGAAGTTTGTAACCCGAATTCATCGTGTGAATAATAATCCAGGTATTAATGAATTAAATTTTCAACTCGAAAATCAGATTAACAAGGGAACTTTTACCAAGTGCAGGTCGAAAATGGTCCTTATTTTTAAAAAAACTGAAACATATTAACTGTATGTCCTGTCAAAATACTAGCTACGATGGCACACCGGAAGACGATCGAAAAAAATTAAGAATTGCAGGTTCCTTTCGCAGTCATTTTTGTGGGTCTTGTACAACCCTCAACTAGCGGACGAGATGCGGCAGCCAAATCACATGGCTGAGCTTAGATTCGTCCGACTTCTAGGAATCCTCGTCACTCAAGGAAGAGAAGCAAATGCAAATAAATAATGCTATTTACCGCGCACTTGAGAAAAGGAAGAGCTGATACATTCAAGTAAAATGGTAAAATTATGTAAGTACAGCTAACTACATTGTTCATATCAAGTTCCTTTCTGTAACTTTGTAGAGGAATACAAGTAAAATGTTAGATCGATAATTTTATTTTTTTAAGTAAATATTGAAAGTGCCAAACCTATCTATTTTTATAATGATCACACTGTAAGTAACGTATAAGAAGAAATTAAAGGGTGTATCACAATTCAATTCATCTTTTTAATTTTGGCAGATATAAGAGAAATAAATTATCTTCTTACTTACTTTAAATGGTATAATAAAAACATTTCCGATATTATAATATCAAAACCAAAGAAATTAAACAAATGTCTGGATTATTTCTCACAAACGTGTAAAAGATCATAATTAAAAAGCGAGAGTTATTCGTACTTTGTCGGATCAACGGGATTCAGTGTCGGAGAAGGATAATGAGGTGATATCACGGCACGCAACGCGAAACGTATGGCAGCAGTCGGTGACGTTTTACATCAACAGTTTCGGCCTGTAGTGGAAAGAGCTGACTTTCCTCATGATTGTCCATAGTGTGAGCGGAAATTAGACGCAAAAATTTGGTGAGATTATTAATTTTTCTTCAGTTCCTTTCAGTGTGCCATCGTCGCTAATATTTTAACTGGACATACTAATAGTTAACACGTTTCAGTATAAAAAATATCAGTACCACTGTCTTTCGACGTGCGCTTGTTGAAAGATTCCTTCTAAGTTCAATTCATAATATGAGAATGCAATTTATCAGACTTCTTAAGGTCACATTCTTTTGGAAAGTAAATTAGCTCATCATCTGTATTCGTAATATCTCTCACTCATATTGTGGAAATTAAATAGTTATAACAAGTATGTTGGCCAAATATTTAATGGAAAACTTCTTTTTTTCACGATACGTTGTCGAAATGTCTTTCCGAGAACTAAAAACACGTTTCAAATGGGCACATGTACACTATTTATCCTACAACTAATCTACAAAGAGACGAAGTTATTAAAATGTCATTGAACTTTAGGAATCGTTATACTAAAACATTCAAATTGTTTCTGAGTTAATGGGGAATGTTGCAAGTCAATTTTGAACTAAAGAGGTAATATATATTTAACTTACTTTTGACCCGTAAATCACTGAATATGTTTTTGTTTCGGTCTGTTTCTTCACAAAGTTTTTACTAATGTGGCAATAACTCTTTCGTAGCAATGATTCGTATAATTTGGACAAATTGCATTTGAACGTAAAGTTTCATGTATTCTCGTCCGGACGTTCAGACATAATGGTAGGACGTACAGACGTCGTTTCAGCTTAACTGATGCGGATAAAAACAGGCACTTGTAGCACGATCAATCTCGTGGAAAATCAAACAGTGTTCTCTGCCTCGCTATTTGTAGGAACAACGAAAATAATTAAAACACGGTTACATAGCACAATCAACGTAATTTAATTGAGGTTCACATATTTAGAGTGGTTTTGCTTTGATTTTAATTATGTTTGATACTACTAATTAGTTTCAGTGAAAAAACAAAGAGAAATAATCGGAGAGGATGAAATGTTCTTTTGCGAACGTATCCAACACAAGTCCTTTTAAACTTGTTTTGCGTTAATTTTTGAGTCATGCATTGATAAAAAATCGTTCTACTGATTTCGTGACGTAGCGGTACACCCAAGAGAGATTTGTTATTTAATTCCCCAGAAGCGTCATTACGGGTGATGGATTTTCCAAGGCACGAGAAACCCAGCTTTTAAAAACATTTCAGTAGAAACTCTTATCACGGTTGAATTAGAAAAACAAATATGGTTTTTTTAAAATTCACATTACCGACCAAAACCAGAACAAAAAACAGATTTTAAGGTACATCAGATTAATTATGTTGTGTTGAATGAAAATGGGAGACGGAACCGAGATTCGAACTCGGGACCGTGAGCTTAGCGCGCTCATGCGTTTACCGACTGCGCTATCCCGTTCGCCTCCCGGGCCCGTCTTCCATCCCCATTCAACTTGCGAAACCCAAAGACCTCTGAGGTGGTCTCGTAGAGACTACGCTCCTCATATGAGGCGACTCCCCAGTCGGTAAGCGCATGAGCGCGCTAAGCTCCAAGACCCGAGTTCGAATCTCGGTCCCGTCTCACATTTTCATTCAACATAACATAATTAATCTGTTACCCGGCGGTAAGGTTCACCGCAATCGAAATTATTTCTATGTACATCAGATTGAAAAGAGGCACTTGGATGATTTTTAAAAACTACCTTTCATGCGCGATTCACAATATAAAGCTGTGATTTGCGCTTGCCTAAAAGGTGTCTTCAATTAACACATCAAGGAGAGCCGAAGACGTTACTTACGAAGGACAAGAAATGTAACGAGACCAGCAAATACTCAGTCCTCTTGTTCGCCCCCTCAAGTGGAGCAGAGCCACTGGTTGCGTCTGAGGAGAAACTAAGATGAGATGGTCGATTGTTTTCAGATAGTTCATAATTAGAGTAAATGAACCAATGTAGAGCCAATGTATCAGCCAAAGTCGAAGTATAAATAAGTCATGTGTGTTTGAATGCAAATATCTAGAGAGATACGAGCTCTTTTTTAGTAGAATTGTTTTTCAATATTATGAATTTATTTTATTGGATTACTTGAATTACAGATTTTATAATTTTAACCATTACCAAAATTCAAATTTCTGAAGAAAAGTTGATTGAGACTATTGTCCATGACAAATGTTCTTGCTGTAAGTAAAAAGCTGTATCATTTCCAACTTCTACGCGATCAATTTTATTGTCACTGATTTAATAAAATAACTATGAAACGAATTCTATTTGAGAAAACAATTTTAATGTTATAATACAAAATGTGAAGGAAAAATAGAGAACTTTATAATAAGTATAATCCAGTTTGTTTGAATTTTGAACAGTATTTTAGTGTTGAGTATAGTGAATGCACGTTTAGAATTGCAGCACCTCATAACAAATTCGGACTTAAAGGAGTAATTTTGTTTTTTGAATGTTTGGGTTCTTCATTTCATCATCTACTTTTTTTTAGTTTCATCCCTCAACAACAAAAATGTAGATTTGAGTATCGAAACAATTCAGCAAAACTCTTGTTTAGCCTCCTTTATTATTTTTAATAGTTCTTTATCGGAAGGGGTGTTTCCCAATATATTTAAGAGAGCTAAAGTGAAACCTTTACACAAGAAAGGAAACAAACTTAATATTGGAAATTACCGACCAATATCTCTACTACCCACTTTCTCAAAAATCCTAGAAAAATTGTTCTATAAGCGTCTTCTAGATTTTTTATCAAAATATAACATTCTCTCTGACGATCAACACGGTTTTAGGAAATCCTTTTCCACTACAAGCGCCATATTTTCCTTCTTAAACGATGTTACCACATCTCTAGACAGTGGAGAAAATCCTCAGGGTGTTTTTCTTGACTTATCCAAAGCATTCGATGTCATCGATCACGGAATTCTCCTTACCAAATTGCATTCTTTAGGCATTCGTGGACTTCCACATCAATGGCTAACTTCTTATTTAAAAGATAGATATCAACAAGTAGAAATATCCTATACTAAAAATAAAATACTTGAGCGTTGTCTTTCAGAAACAAAGCCACTTACTTGCGGAGTACCCCAAGGATCAATTCTCGGCCCTATACTCTTTTTATTGTATGTGAACGACATGTCATCATCCACATCAGATTGCAAAATGGTTCTTTTTGCTGATGACACTAATTTACTATGTAAACACGCCAATGCTCAAAAAGTTTTGTCTAACCTTTCGACTTGGTTCCATGCAAATCGTCTCATTGTAAACACTGACAAAACAGTGTCTATGTCATTTCACAATAGTATCACAAAATCTTTACCCCAGGTTTCTCTTTCTTTAAACGGAACACAATTAAAAACTGTTACAAATACAAAATTCTTAGGTCTCCATATTCAAGACAACCTCAAATGGAATTGTCACATTGACAATCTTAATTCCCAATTAAGCAAATTGTGTTACGCATTCCGAATCTTAGTTAACGCAGTTAGTCCACGTATTTCCCGTTGCGTATATTTTGCAAACGTTTACTCCCATTTACGTTACGGCATTACCTTCTGGGGTAATTCCGGTCAGAGTATTCAAACTTTCAGAATTCAGAAGAGGATAGTTCGGATAATTTGTAAATCTCACCCCCGAAACTCTTGTAAACCTTTATTCAAGGAATTAAATATCTTAACACTTCCCTGCATTTATATTTATGAAACGGTCGTGTTTGTTAAGACCGAATTACTGAAGCACCACCCTTGCTTTATACGAAACAGTCTCGTTCACGAACACTATACACGCAATAGTAGTAATATTCATCGCCCTAGAGTGTCAACCACTCTTTGCCAAAAGGGACCATACCATTCGGGAATCGTTCTATATAATTCCCTGCCCAAGAATATAAAAGATATTATGAAATTGAATATCTTCAAATCCGCGGTTAAAAACTACCTCCTGCACCAGTGCTTCTACACTGTAAAAGAATTTATTGATTTTAACAAAAGTTAAATTCGTCTTGTGCTTTATCACGCCATTGCTGTAGTACTTTTTAAACAACTTATAACAATTTCAAAAACTATTTTCTTGCATGATTGTGTTGTCTTATGGCTCATATTAATTTAGTTTTATGTGTACTCAACATTGGCACGTTTGTGTACATAAATTCTGTAGCCCCATCCTGGCCCGGGTTTTTCTCCGGTTTTCCTTCGGGTAGAGGCGGATTTATCATACAGGTTCTCTAGGCTTTGTCTAGGGGCGGGTCTATTGTAACAATAAATCGTGAATTTAGTGTTATTTCAATTTTTAAGCACTATACTCAGAATAATCTATAGTTCGATAATAACTTACATGTAATTTTTTGCTTAAAATTACAAACATATTGACATTCTATTAGTATTATAACTCGCAGCTAACTTTTTATCTTATCTAGGAATTTTTGCTGAATTTTTTGAATCCGCCTCTGCCTTAGGGCCCTTGATCGGAATTGATGGGATGGTCCCTTGCTTGCTTCCGGAGAGTAAATTAGTTTTTTTTTCCCCTCCACGTGGTCATACGCAGTTTGTACTGTTTTTTGACAATAAATTTATTATTTATTTGAGTATGGTTATGTCACACTTTACAGTAATTTCGTACGTACTACGCATGGAACAGAATGCTGTTTTTCTACACTTTCTTCTGTCACCAAAGAGCACAAGATTTCATTCAAGCATTTCGCATTTCGAGTCAATTCATAGGAAATTATCAAGTTAATAAATATGACTAAACATCCCTCAACCTATTGTTCTTCACTTACCAACTAACGTTTTGTACGACCAGTTTCAGGCAATGAGGTTTTCTCTTACACCTATCCACTGGATTTGGGAGAGTGAATTGTCGGTTCCCAAGCAAAATAATACTTTGCATGTTTAAACCATTCGCTTATTAGTTTGAAAAATGTTGAGATCTTATAAATAACCGTGATAATGTATTTATTAATTTATTTATATGGAAATAAATGAAACAGTTCTAAGGATATTAATTTAATTGATAAAACTTAACAAATTCACGTATGAAATAACTGGTGCCACGCTGTGCACGTTGGCCCCAAGACCCTAGGATCATAAAAGAGAGGGTGCAGCAGCAGGCAGAAAAATGAGTTTGAATGNAGGCAGAAAAAGGAGTTTGAATGGCAGCGCAGTGAAAGCAATGTTGAACATGTTACCAACACCCGGCCACCAGATGTTTATGTAAGTATTTCTGTTAAATACAAAATATTCTATATTTAACAATATTATTTATATCTTAATACAAAATATTTTTCCTGCTGCGGGCGTAACATATCTCTCCGGATAACGCCAATAAAATTCCCCTCCAAGGAACATTTCTTTTTTTTTTTTTGAAACGAAGAAGTAATGAATGCAGTAAATTGCTAAAAATTTGTTAACATATTTTGGAAAACGTTTTTTTTTTATAAATTGAAGTATTATTTTGTGTTTCAATGTTTGAAAAATCTTGGATGCGTCTGAGTCACCACACATTTCACATAGCGAATCTCCCCGCAGTTGTCGCCTGCGCTCTCAACCGAGTGACGCGTCGCAGAAGCACACACGCCGTGCGTGCCGTGGCCCTGCCCACCCGCCCGCCCGCTCATTAGTCTCAATCTCCCTGCCGACGCAGCAAGCACGAGAGGTGCAGCGGAGGAAGGAGTGATGGTGCAGTTGGAGTTTCCAAGAGCAGCAACAGTGACGTGCAGGTCGATGGTTTCGCGGTCCTCGTTGAGAGCAAGCACTTGCTGTCTGTTGTGGTGATCACGGAAGCATCACAGAGATAGAGAGGCACCGATAGTGCTGATCCTTGATCCAGCGAGGTGGCGGAGCAGGGGCGTTCGCACCAAGTGTGTACACGTCAATAAATCAATCGGGTACCAACCCGTTAAAATGAACGGAATTCCGAATGTAATAATTAGATGAAGCAAAAACAATAAATAGCAATACCACATTTAAAACTCTACTAACAAGAAATGAACTCAAGGATTTAATATATCGTCTGAATTAATAACAATAAAAAAACTCCCTTGCATAATTGTGACTAGAAAGTTTATTAAATCACTCACATCAGTAAAAACTCACCACAAATTAATAGTACAGAAACTGTATTTCATCTACATAAAGTTTAGTGAACAAGGTCTGCAAAATTGTGTTACGCATTCCGAAACTTAGTTAACGCAGTTAGTCCACGTATTGTTCGTTGCGTATATTTTGCAAACGTTTACTCCTATTTACGTTACGGCATTACCTTCTGGGGTAATTCCGGTCAGAGTATTCAAACTTTCAGAATTCAGAAGAGGATAGTTCGGATAATTTGTAAATCTCACCCCCGAAACTCTTGTAAACCTTTATTCAAGGAATTAAATATCTTAACACTTCCCTGCATTTATATTTATGAAACGGTCTTGTTTGTTAAGACCGAATTACTGAAGCACCACCCTTGCTTTATACGAAACAGTCTCGTTCACGAACACAATACTCGCAATAGGAATAATATTCATCGCCACCACTCTTTGCCAAAAACGACCTCATCATTCGGGAATCGTTCTATATAATTCCCTGCCCAAGAATATAAAAGACATTATGAAATTGAATATCTTCAAATCCGCTGTTAAAAACTACCTCNNCGCATCTAAATTTATGAGTTCGAATCAATTATTACGTTTTCAATCTAAAATATAGGAGGAAGAATTTGTAATGTGTAAATATAGACAGAAAGAAACAAATGAATTTTGATGTGCCAGTAAAATGAAGAAAGTAATTAATTATAAACTAATACCTCTTTATAATGGGATACGATTTTTATATTATTTTTATTTTCTAAACCAGCTCTCATTCGAATCAATTTTGTGAAATACGACTCTGTCCAAGAATGCATAACATCTATAATATGCATGAGCTGCGGAAACTGTTCAGTGATAGAAGCTTCTGTCGTTTGTTCTGAGGTTTGCATTTAAATAATATATTATACCAAGATAATGATTTGGGAATAAAGGAAACCAAAATACGATCAGAAGTAGCTTCGGTCTCCCAAACGGCGACAGGACTGAATGGCAACGATACCTCTCAAGATAACATTACAGATAGGATCCTAAGTTTTATCCGCTCTTTTTTCTGGATTCACAAAATACATTAAGTCTGTCGGAAATGGTTAAAAACTTTCTGAGACCATGAGTAAACTTGCAGTATTAGTTTCCCTTTCTTCACATAGTACAAGATCCCGATTAAGATCGACCTCCACCCATTGAATTTTGAACAGAACATAACAAAAAAACAAACAAATCGTATTTATGTTAGGTCAAGGTTAACTTTCATTAAAGGATTTTTACTTTCTCATATACGTAATATATATTAAGTATTGCAATCGTGAAAAAATTCGAAAACGATATTTTTGCGAAGATATCCGTTTTGGGGACCCCTGATTCCGAAAAGGTGATTTTGGCTGGACGTCCGATCCATCGGGCCGTCTGTTCGCAGCACTCCTGACTGAATGGAAAAATATTTTGTTTTCATTTTTCATATTTAGGGTAGAATTTACTTCTGACATATGCGCATGCTTTCAATTTTCTTTTTACTTGAGCACAAAGGGCATTTCACATGAAAGTCAATGTGCATTTTTGAATATTTTTCAAAAACTGGTCCAAAGATTTTGCTTGAAATTTATGTACGTAAAGCAGAATTAGTATGCATTATATCCGCATTAGCGGTATAGACGCAGTAAAATAATTTCTATCTGCTTTAATCACGCATTTGTTTACTATTTCAAGAACCTTGTATATTATTTAACATGGATGTAGCAGAGGTTGAGTAAATTAATATTCTGAATATATACTTTACTTTCAAATCTCTAATAAAAGACACTAAGTAGTTGAATTATTGGCTTTGAGCCTGACGAAAATATTAGTTTGCCAATGTTTGCCAACGGTGTGAATCCAAAAAGTATGTGTTTGTAGATTTGTCATTTTTGTATGTTACATTGAAAAGGGGAATAGAGGAATGTATGCATCTTATGTTTCTTTTGGTATCGTGAATCTTCCACCCACGCGACCTCTTCGCACTTGTCGTAACCTCACATCCGGCGACGCTGCATCATTTTGCTGCGTAAGCTTACGTATCAGATGTGTCCACTGCTCCTTTTGACGGATTTTCTTGTTAATTGATACATGTTGTGTGTCATATTTAATGTTTGTGTATATTATTTGATGCGTGATAATGTTATTTTATATTATTTCTTATCGTTTTAAGAATTAACTTGGCTGTGTTTTATTCTTGTTTTGAAGGTAATGTTTGATAAATCTTTTTGTTTATTTTTCATGGTATTTTTAATTCAATGCTTAATAGCAATTTAGTCTTTAAAAATAGTATTATTGTTAAAAATATATTTTAACGCTTACAGAATTTTGTGACGAGATAAACAGCTTCACGAAATAACAAGAAGTAAATAAAACGAGCAGTATCACCTATTTAACCAAAATAATTGATAGATATGATTAGTGTTTATTAATATAATTTTGAAATTTCAAATTGCAAAATAATTAAATTTTTAGTTCCTAATTAAATTATATAAGAATATTTATGGTCTGCTGGCTTTGTTCTCGCGTTAATAATATCCTATTTATCTTTATATTTATTAATAAATAAATCTTTGGAATAGAATATAAATCTTGCTGGTCTTATCTCCCCAAAAAACGAAAAACAGAATTTGTATATTAGAGATTCTTTTATATAAATGCTAGTAAAATATTTCTTTAATAAACTTTTTAAATTGGGTAAAATGAAGACGATCAAAACAGAGTAACATGTGAAAATCATCCCTCTCCTAATGGAATGCTTTAATGTCGCTCAGACTAATGGTATTTGAAGGCGGGAGAAAAAAATACCAATTTATTTTCTTTTTAATACCTATGCAATACATTACTGATACAAATTTTTACTACAGAATTGAAAACAAGTTATAACATGCTAAAATGATAAGATTTACTCTATCACATATGACTATCACATCAGACATTAAAGCACACTCGCGTGTAATACATATTTTAAACGTTGGGAAAGTTTTTCGAATGTATCTTCTATTAATGGCATTAAAACGTGTATAAGCAGACATTCCAAGATTATTTTACTGTCCTGATGCAGAGGTAAACAAGCTTCGAAGCCAGTGTTATGGGGAAATAACTTTTTCGTCATAGTGGCTAACTCGTGCTACAGCCCTTCCAACAAATAAATTAAAATTTATACTACGCTGCTTGTTTTATTTTTTCGGATTTTTCTGCTGTTCCTTTCTTATGAGTCAGGGGATTTAACAGGACTCTCGCACGCGCACACATACACACATACTTCGCGCTAAAGGTGGGTACTGCCATTAAACTAAACCTTCACGGTTATTCCACCGTAAAGCGTCCATCCAACTACTCACAGGATAAAAACTGGCGTGACCTTCAGTGCATGAAGAAAGAATATGAAAATTCTTTGAAGCAAAATTCTTCACAAATGTGTCACTACTCTTTGTGTTTTTGCTAATACATAACGGAGATAAACTGTTGTAGTTTGCATTGGTTTATCATGACGATTATCTTATCTTTTTTTCCTAAGCAATGTGAAAGCATGAATTAAGGTTTCGTTCATTACAGCTCACAAACAGATATTACGAGCTGAATTGTGGTATAAACCAATTTCAAAAATCAGAAAATATTAAAAAATACGCTGAGCAATTGTCAATTCGGCAATATAGCATTACAACATACATGGCAACGTGGCAGGCCAAAGTTCATCTTAGCAGAGTTGCCGACGAGACGACAAAGTTTCTATAAAATAATTTCTATTCATGCTCTCTTTAAGTTTCGATATTTTAGTTTCTTCATGTGTAAATGAAAGTGTTCAATGATATATTTTGCGAGGAATTTAGAAAAGTTCTTCAAAATTTCAATAAACATGTGCAAAAAACTTTTATATTGAATTTAAAAGCAAATAATTTATATTTAAAGAAAACAATGATACTAAAAGAAATTCACGAGTTCGTAATTATACCCCAAGTATTAAAACTTTATTTTAATAAAAATATTAAGTAGGAAACGAGTCTAATATATATCCAAACTATATTTTCAATAAATATTTATTCATATAGCATCTAGATTTACAACATTATACATTTGGAGAACAATATTTACTAAAGAAAAAGGTATATGCTCTATTAATTATGCAATTTTATTATAAACAATCAATTACTTTATTTTTTGTTAAACAGTCTATTGCAATTTAATCGTGCGTGGTCAATGTTGTGATNGAATCGTGCGTGGTGAATGTTGTGATGCTAGTTTAGAATCATCTTCAGGATCCCTGTATTCTTATTTTGTATTTTTTCTAATTACATTACATTATTGTAGATAAATTTATTTTTTCTACGAACATTAAAAAGGAAAAAAGAAAACCCTAGATGTTGTGAAGGTTTAGCCTTTCAGAGTCATAATGCATTTTACACTAACATAAAACTAAAATGTATTCCTCTCCGCGAGTTTCATTAGAAATCTCTTCGTTGTTCCTGCTCTATCATTTGACAATCAAATATAAAAGTTTCTTCTATTTGTTAAACAAAATTACGTGTCATTGGCGCATTCATCGTATGTCCGAGAGGAAAATTTCAGCAATCTAAATTTCTAATTTTACAGTCATAAAAAAGTAGAACGCCATTAAAATATTATGCATAAGTAACATAAATATTACAATGAAAAAACATTTCGTATAATATCCCATATTTGTTGAACACCTTCTGAAAATATGAAATTCTCTGTTGAATTGACGGCAAAATGTTACGTTAATTGGAGAAGATTTCTAGATTTAAAATAACAAGTCCTTAGAATAACATTGAATCATGAATACAGGGAACTACTAGTTACAATAACTTAACATATAAAACTAAATACGACCTTGTTAACTGCCTCGCTCGATTTAAATTTACTGTAAATATTATACTGAATGTCTGACTAATACGTTTATNATAATACGTTTATCTTCACAAATGTAACATCCATGTTGCTTCGTAAAAAGTTATATACCCGCAAAGAATGTTTCTAAATGACAATAAATATAAGAAATTATAGGAATATTTATAAGTAATTGTGATTCGAATTATACCAATTTCATACGATATCTTGCAATTATATTCAAATTCTGTTAAAAACTATATTTTATCGCAGTATTACGCAAACGATTTTTACAGAAAGTCTAATATCGTTTATACTGCCTATGAAGACCTCTCGAGACAACGAATCTTGAGATGTCGTTTAAATATAGAGAATGGTAAAGTTTATTGAAGTCAAGAATATACAGAATATTTTTATTATAGAAGTCCAAAATGTGTATAATAAAAAAATACAAAATATTTCTTTAATAGCGGTGTAATGAAACATTTTATCTCGTTACGATTTACCCGCCGCACGATGTCTTCCAAATATGTGCGCCGTTTCAAATAGACCTACGATTGGTCGAACGAAACTTCCTCTCTAGAAGGGGAAGCAAGAGGAGAGAACCTTTGCAAACCTAACAAATCCAAAACTGGTCTGAGCGTGGGACTTAGAAAAATAAATGGGCCCTTTTATGTCATCAGTAGTGTACCACGAATTGTCCCAAAAGCGTATGCGCCTCGCCTAATAACCATAATATCGACAGGCGTTATGACAAATAATAAAGAAAGAATAAAAATTTATAATATTTATTTCACCAACTGACATCGCATGATACGCAATACACTATAAACCTAAGAGTAGAGGAAAAAAAGCAATTTTCTATAAAAGAAATATTTCCAGGAACATTTCCTCATAAAATATTTGTACATTTCTCATTTTAATACTTAAACAATATTTTTATTTTCAAAGGGTAGCGAATGTAAAATATTATTATGAAAACTCAATTGAACCAGTAGTTTGAAGAAGAGAACAAATCCAGAAATGGATTTTAGGAAAATTAAAGATACTTCATATTTTCGTTACTTTTCATTACTTCTTAATCAAATTTTTATAATACACCCTTTACATAAACCTACCGTCCTAGTTGGACTTCAATAAAAATTAATATTAGGATAATAAAATTAAGGATTCGTTCGTTTCTTCGAATTGACGAGATGCTCATCTGCTTTTACGCATGTAAATGATTTATTTCAAAACACGGAATATTTATTTTTTTATAGAACATCATAGACATTTTAAATAGCATACATTATTTTGTGATCTCACAATTAAGGAATCGACAGAATTAGTTTTCAGGTCATGAACACGAAAGAAATATAACCAAAGTTTCCGGAGGTAAATGATTTATTGTACCAGTATCTGCGATAACGGAAGATAGCAAAAACAACTGCTCCAGCCTCACGGTTATTGGAACAATGATATTCACTTCTTACTGTTTCTTATAAAACTTTTTGGCTCAGCGAAGATGAACAATCTTTTCGGTGACAGCAGCAGCTTTTGAAGTTTCATTGACTGCAGACTGTTTTTTTTGTAGCAAGTACTCTCCGCAAGTACTACACACATTTATTTGCAGACGTCCAATTCATGATTTTCATTAAAATATTTTCTGTTAAAATCGTGTTTCACTAGATTTGCCGGATTTGTTTTTCTTTTTTTACTGAAGAGCTCATACAAGGTCCTAATACTTAGTTAGCATTCTTATATTCATTTTTTGTGCTGTAGTGCGTTTCTTTTAAAGATAACATTTTATATCTTCATCCAAAATTGCATGTCCATAATCAGGGATTCTATTTTCTCGGTGACCATGCTTCCTTCTATTATCAACAGACAATTTACCTGTCGTAATCAATAAAGTCAACCAACACAGTGGTTTATTTTTGATACAGTACAAAATTGAAAACGCACTTTTACATACAGCTACACGGTCAGTCCCTTTCATTACGTGGTAAACAAACAATGGTATCACGTTTACGCGAAAATTCTCTATTAGAATTCCTACATTATGGTGATTTACGGTCAACGAGTTTCATTAAAAATGTGCTTTGGTCATTTTCAGTTTAAAAACCGTTAAAATTATTAAAACAGTGCTCATATTCATTTATACTTAATTTCGTAGTACATTTATTCTTACAAGAGTAATCTCCATCTCAGGCACTATAGTTCCAGTTGGAATTCTTTCATACTCTTCACCTAGAAGTATGTGTATCTCTGAACTACATAACTGTACGTTTCTGGGTGTTGAACACCTTTCCTATTCTTTTTAGGCGTAGTATGAACATCGCCTTCCGATACACTAATAGACATGACAGTAAGTTCAAAACACACTTCATAATTGTTTAGATTACTCGTTTAGAACATCTATTAGCACAGGTTTCAACTAAGATAATAATTCCAGCTATTGTTGGTAAACCTTGTTAAACACAACAGAAATGAACAAGAATAAAAGTGAATTTAAAGAAGGACGTGATTCGCAACTTATAACAGCTGTTAAGAACTGCGACTTCAGCACCACTAGTGGGAAACGGACGGATCACTTAAAAAAAGGGAACAAAAACCTGAATTCATTCCGTTCTTCAAATTTACGAATATTTTCTAGGTCAATTTCAAAGTCAAGCGGGTAGTTTTCGTTCCCTTGTTCTTACAAACTATTTGCGAGTTTATGTTAAGACGCATTTGAAAAAAAAACGACTTCCGACATTTTGGAATGTTCCCTTCTTCAAACTGCTGGATCAATTAACAGCATTAAAATTGAAACTCAAGAAGTCGCAAAGTTAACACTCGCATCAAACGACAACAAACACTACTTCTAAACGATACATACAGCATATAGCTCGACACTTTAAACGCTATCCATGTTACTCTCGAGACGATGTAGACGCTAACGTTACTTATTGCAATTAAGCTACCAACAGGAAGCACTTAACCAATCAACGCAGAAATTGCGTTGCCAAAAAGATCAATTTTTTCGGAAAAAAATTCTTTTCTTTTTGACGCTAAGGACCTTTTCCATTTAGATGTCTCAATTTATAATTTCCAATCATCTCAATTATCAGTATTGCGATCAGCTACGTACTCTGAAAACTCACGTTAAAAATTTTCAATTACATGTCATGTGCAAATCAGAAATCTTCTCCTGACAAGATTTCAGCACATTTAATTTTGCCCTTCATCGGGGCTTGTTGCGATGGCGTGCGGTTAGCCGAGTCATGACAGCTTATCAACGAGGTTAATACAATCCTGGATGCCCCTTTGGAGGCTATAAACTGAAGTAGAGATACATAAGAGAACAGGACAATAATTTGTTTTTTCTACAACTTTTTCTTTCAATTTCTGACATTTGTTTTGTTATAGTTTCTTCCACCATAAATCTAAGCATGAAAATGGGAACGAGAAAATTAAATAAATGGCTGTGACATAAATGTTGAAACAATGGAACATGGATAACTCAATTGTTTTTTGGTTGATCCAATTGGTTTTTTTTTCAGGATAGACCTGGTACTCATTTTACAATAGGCTGAGTAGGTCTGGGTGTCAGTCTGGATGTTGAGGTGTGATGAAAAATCCCCACCCCACCGGGGATCGAATCCCGGACATCTAGTCAACAACTCAGAGCTCTACCCACTGAACCACTAAAGTTTTCCACCACGCGCCTGAAATCCAAGTTTCCTTCGCGCGTCTGTGACCACAAATGGTTTCGCAATGAATCACCGGCACCAGACGAGAGACGCGGCTTCAAATCCTCCTAAGCCGAGGTCTGGACATTTACTTATTTTATTTCATTTTATTTTATTTCGTAAAACGGGAAATATGAAACAATAGATATAAAATAAATAAAAATTCATGAATTACATTCTCCCAACCATTCTATAAGCGTTAATTCAATGCCATTGTTTTGTGACTTTACAGTGTCTTGTTGCAAGAAAGCATATGAGATAATAAATAAAATACTACCTTCCGTTCAGATTACAAAGTAATCATTTATAGCAAGGACCTCTGCCACCTAACCGTGACTTGGGTAAGGGTATTGGGAAGGAGAAATTTTGGGTTCCCAGGGAACTAATGGTACCGAATCGTATTTGTCTGGAATAGGTGAGGGGAAACTTCAGCTGTAAACCGCATCTAATTGGGGGGAAACCATACTAGACCACCGCTGTCGGTTCAAGCCATGGATTGAAAATGGTGTCCAAACCTCGTTGTAACAAGAAAAATCGTGGTTCGAAGACGCGTTTTTTTAAAACTGCGTTCAGACCACGTCTTAGAAATCCAGTGCGAGTTTCCGTTGATCAGGACTTCGCTGCTACTACATCTGAGACAGCTTGGGATGATATTTGAGTGATTTGAAGGGTGTTCTCAAAAAATGGATGTGACGATGACAACATCACCAAATACTATCTTTCTGTTGAATTTATTGTTGCTGTAACAATGACCCAGATCTACACAGAAGTAAGTTTGGAGAAAATACTTTGGAAACAAGAAATGCAAGATCTGCAGAGAGAATATCACGCCCTGTGTCTCCCCAATTAATTTGCCCGTGATAAAATCTGAGTTCAAATTTTCAAGGGTAAATTGATACTTGAAGAAACATTTTCGGAGTTTAACGAGCTGAATTTATGTAGTATGACCAATCTGATGGAAAGAAACCTTTTCAGCAATATTAACTTATGGTAGTTGTTTGAGGGTAAGGTATTATAAAAAAAGCAATTGGTGGACAATTGAAAAAAAAGTTTCGTAGTCATATTTCTGATACTATATTGTCCCTGGTAAATACATTCGAATAAAGCCCTACCAAAAACAACGAAAGAGAAAATGATGTTAGGTCGTGCGCAATCATTTCTCACGCTTTTTGTAATAATTTTTGCTTTATTACTTTAAGTAAAATTTAATTTCTCATCCATTTATTTATTCTGGTCCGTGCATCATTACTTTATACTTTCAGGGACGATGAGCCCCATCCAACTTATTGGACGATACACAATTTAAAATATGTGTTGCTCCAAACTTCTGTGATAAGGTCCAAATGTGTGAACGATTTCTTAAAAGTGAAAAGGTGCTATTCCAATAGAAACTCTTTTGAGGCTAACTGCGTGGATAGTCATGCTACCTTCAATAAACGAGGCTCGGAGGTATGTTACCCACTTAACTCTCGAAGTTTAACCTCCCACTTTAACATTTGAGACTAAATTATTATTGTTCCAGTTTCTTCTCGGAGACTCCTAAAGAAATGTCGTAAAAGAAGAGTTCGAAACTTTGTTTGGATTTGAAGTCGTTAAGAAGACCTAACACTATCAATCATACGCGTAAATAATACTCCCTTGAAATTTTAATTATTGCTCTCTGGACTGGTGGACGTATGTAGACCCCGAGCACGAGACTTTCTGTCTACACCCTGTTCAATCCTCACTTTCTTTTTCTTGAAAGAGAAAATGAGGTTCGTGAGCTCATCTCATTCACGTTGGTAAACTTTACACTCACTTTTTATCACAACCTCCTTTTTTTCACCGAAGAATTAGACTTACTATGGGCTTATTTAGTCCATGAAAAAAAATTGAAACAGCACACGCACAGAGCAAACCAATAATCAAAAGTGAGAATGTTCACTTTTGCACAAGTTAGCATCTCCCCGCCAAGAAAAACATCATATGATTAAATTTGGACCAAAAAATAATTTTACACTTATCAGATATTACAAGGTGACGTAATTTTTCATCCAAAATTAATCAACTCATAACAAAAAAACGTTGATAAGAGGAAAAAAAAGTGAAGACCATGCTCATGACACAAAACAATTTTTATAATTATACGCTACACCACGGAGTAATCTGTAGAGCCCAAATCTGCCTATTTCTCACTACAACAGTAAAATTACTACTAATCTATTAGAAGAAATTAAAACGTCGAAACTTTTGATAGAATAGTTTGAGTTAATACTATGAGTAATGGTGTTGCCGAAGTTATCAATTGCACAGTGCGCGCAAGTTGCCATATAATATAAGAAAAAATAATATTTGTCTGAAATATTTTTATGGCTTATGGTGCAGCAATCGCACACAACTAGATCAACTGTTAGCACTATCTAATTTGAATTCATAATACGCAAAATCGAGTTCTTCGTAAATTTGCAAGAACAATTCATGAAATCCTCTCAACGAGCTCAATACATTCTCGTGGGAGGTTTGAGTTCATTCTTCATAATATTGAGCTTCAAAAATATTTTATACATTGAATTTATATATTTATTTTATACATTGAATGAATAAACAAATATATTTCGATGTGGGAGGTTACGTTTCCCACGAAGTCGTATTTGCTGAGTCGACTTTTCGATCAATTGACCAGATTTTCATCAGCAGAACCTCCACAGCAGAATTGTTAGAATCAATTGCTTGTGAGAGGCTTGAGCACATTTCGATAATGAATTCCCCTCATAGAAGAGAATAACTGAGGACATTTGGAGCAGTTACTAACTGTACTAGTAGAGCACGGAGCAAGTTTGGAGTGTTGATGTTTAATTCATTCCCAAATATTTTACTTTTTTTTTTTGCGAAATCAGCATGTTTAATTACGGATTCAGTAGGAGGTATTCATGAAATATTATTCCGAAACCGTGTTGAGCTTTGATCAAATTTTGTAAAAAAAAACGAAGTAAAAATTTCTCCTCGTGACAGCAAAGTTTACGCGTGTGTTGTCTGAAACAAGTTTCGGAGCCGCAAAGTGGGAGAAACCAATTACTTCGACTGGTTGAAGTTTCTTTTCCACGCATACCATTCCTTTTTGCAACCCTTCTTTCAAGGAACGTTTCAATTCGAAAGTATTTTTGGAATACTAATTTTAATACAGATCTTCTCTAATCTTGCGAATCTGCAATAATAAAACAGAAAATGAAAAATAACTCCCCAATCGCCATTTACTCGAGTTTTCAAATTCCTTCACCATAGACGTATATATGAAATGGAGAAGCAGATGATAAAGGCATGACGTAATATCGCGAGAAATCTTACGAAAAGCACGGAAGGTCAAAGTAATGGAGAAACGAAGAGAAGAATGCAGGATGAAATGCTTTAGCGCGCCGCGGAGCTTGGCTCCAGAAGCCTCCAATGCGATCAGAAAAGACGTTTCCCCCGTCCCACATCGTATTCCAGCATTCAATGCGATTTCAGCGCTTTCTTCTTCATATCATTCGATTTCTTGAAAAGATGCGGACTGCAGGGTAATATAGGAATGCGACGGAGCGACCCAATAACCGAGAAATCCCCCTGCCTTCGCTAGGGCGGCGACACTGCGATGGTGCTCTCAAGCGGGGATTCCCGGCACAGGCACCTTCGACAATGAGATAAAAATAGCCGGGATTTTATAACATACCAGCAGAACTACCCAGCCTTGCCAGGGATTCGAAAAGAAACTTAAAACAATAATTACTGGACATTATGGTATTATAACACCTGTGAATAGTATGGGTGGGCATCAGTTCGGCTCGGTCGCATTTTCAACCAAACCAAAAATAAACCTAACCCAACCTAATATAATTGCTTTCGGGTCACAGATTATGCCAGTTTCAGTTTTGATTGAAAAATTAATTTCTAAACTATGAGTAACTAAATTTTATAATCAAAATTATAGGGAAATAAAGCAGTTTTAAACCGAAAATTAAATAAATTTATTTCCGAATTCAAATAATCTTTTAATGCGTTATAATACAAATAATAAATACAAAAAATTATTTAATTGAAATGAAATGGTATAAGTATGAATATATGTGACGCATTTAATGAAAAATAAATTAAATCATAAATTGATAAAAATAGATCATGTTTGACTACGTGTAAAATTGTGTTAATTGATTGTGTAAAACATGAATAGAATGAAAATGATAAATTATTTCACTAAAAATGATACAATTTACATGCATGTAATTATTTTAACAAAAACACAGTAAACAAATAAATTAATTAAAAAATCACAGTCTAAAAAATATAGTAAAGAATTACGTAGGTTGACTTGGACCAATTGCACCGTTACCAAATAAGCGTGCATGATACTCTACAAAAGAAATGAAAACAGTAATAAATTAATAATGAAAAATGTATGTAAATGCAGACTCTGATGAAACAGAATATTCCTCAAGCAGCCATAAAACTGTATATGTCGAGCTATTGTCCTTCTGCCATTGCAAGATCTCAACATTAAGGTCACGAACAACACACTTTTCTTGATAACGATCAATGCAAGGCACTGATGAATATCTCCTCAGTCAAAAGATAATCAACCACAGCAGAATAAAAATAATTATCAATACCTGAAAAGGGATTAACGAACTAATTGGTAAAACGAAAATTAATAACTGTATCTGTTGTTGTACGATCAATATTATTGTTTGTTCCTCGGGGCACATGAGGTGATGTAGTAATGCAATTAAAGGGTTACACATTTTTGCGAAACGCTTCATTGAATATCTAATTATGTATACCTTAGAGATTACACAGTATATTATAAATAAACACTGGTAACCTCCGTACTTTATGGTAAATTTTTCAATAATTTACTTCCGCAACTTCATATTTTAAACGTTGTATTTCGAAAGTTTACTTAAGTGGAAATGAAGCGCTTTTCATATGGGCTACTGAAATATTGGCCTACATTATATATAAACTATAGTATATAGTTTATAAATGTCTTTTACCTGTGATTCATTTTAGTTTGACTTGATCTTTCACTCGCAATATTTTACCTTACTTGATAATAGTACCAATGGGTACCGAAACGACATGAATTTTTAAAGTTTTTTAAGAGTTTGTATTGTTCTTTGTATATTATTCAGTGATTTTTTTCACTAGAGTTCTATAATATATTGTCTGCTAAAAAAGTAGTTATTTATTTATTCATGAACTTATTAGACATCCCATTGGATAATAAACCACCTGATCTCCACCTGATGATAATTTTTTTTATATTAAATGTAAATATTAAATATGTAGTATTCAATACTAATCGTACAGCCATTGCTATTTCTGTTTGTTTCTAGAATTACACAATGATTTTGAATAGTTGTCCAACATAACATTATTCCCTTTATACATAAATAATTGGGAAGACAAAAAATGAAACTACATCTAATTAATTTTACACATGTACTTTATGCCAGATATGTAGATATCTTTTGTGTAGTGCCAGAAAATGACATACAAAACATTCATACATTTAATAGTTACCACCCTAAGATGAAATTCACATTAAAAACGGAAAATATTAATAAACCAAACTTTATTGATATATTAATTAATCGTGAGGACCAAACACTTATCTTTTAATTGGTATATGAAGAACACTTATTCAAGTCGCGTATTAAGTTTTACTCATACAATACTTGAACATCAAAGAAAGCTATGATTTATAACTTCACTGATAAAGCAATAGTACTTTCGAATGAACAACAACGGAGGAAGAATTTAGAAATAGAGCGTAACATACTTTTATCCCTTAGAATTTTTTAATAAAAATATTAAAAAAGAGTATCATCTTCAAAACAGGCAACAACAAACGCAACCTCAACAAGATGAAATGGTTTGTGCTGTATTTCCTTGTAACAAGTATATATCACTTTCACTTAAAAGAGTACTAAAGTCTGAAATATGAAATTGATTTCAAGATTTCAGCATAAAATAAATAATTTGATAACGAAAGTAAAATATAAGAAAGATAATATGAATATTAATAATGTAGCATACAAAATAAAATGCAAATACAGTAACGCTAGCTATGTAGGTCAAACAAAGAGAGGGTTAAATACTAGAATTCAGAAGTACAAATGAACAAATTTGAGCAAAGTATAGTAACCGCACATTGTATTAATAATGATCACTTAATGGATTGGGATAACAATAATATTGGACAAAGAACATAATTAGTATAAACGTAGCATATAAGAAATAATTTACTAAAAAATACCCACAGGTGTTTGAATTTACGCACTGACACAGAAAAGTTAGCGGGTATTTAGAATACAAAATTATAACACGTTTGTTCTGTTTTTTTGTATAAATATTTTGTGTTTATATTTACGTTTAATATCACGTTTAATTGTTCTGTTATGTTCCTTGTCATAATTTGTTACACCTGACGACATCAATCTCAAGTCGAAACGTGTACTTAATTGCGGAAAATACATGGTATTCGTCCATAAGGTCGTGTCTTAAATTATTTATTAATTTGAATCATATAACGGACTTTAATGATAGGATAATTAATACTTTTATTTAAATTACCTCCATTCATTATTTACGATCAACATGGTCACTAAAATAATCAAATGTTGCATTATCATATGTACACGATTTTATGCCATTGAAAAGGAGGAACGAAGGAAGAGTTGACTAAAACTCGGCACTGCTTCCTCATACGGGAACGGCAGTCACCCCAGGCCATGAGATAGAGCTGAATGTGTTGACACTAAAATTTATCCCATGTCCAATAGAAAATAAATGCTTCCGCATATGGTAAAAAACAAACTATTTAGTGTTTAGTTGACCAAAACATTTTCCTGCGCTGTTTTCCTCAATTCTCGATCATCAGGCTAATCAATAAAAGAAAAACAAATTTGTAAAGCACATCGCTAATTCTTAATTTTGGTTCCACAATATGATTTAAGCTTGCTCTGCGACTACTGGATGAAATTAAAAATAAAAGCTAGTAGATTGAACGTTGATTACAGTGGTAGCATATTCAAAGGATTCTCTGGATAATGAGTGTACTTTGTTCTGAAAGGAAACACAAAGAATTCTAAAACAATCATTTGGGGTGAAATTCTATAAAGCTATTAGTATCCCACATTGTTAAAAATGTCGTATTGAAATGTGTTTAATTTTGTAGATGCATGTCAACTTCATAACTTAAATTCCAAGGAGCATATATAAGTGTTCTACATCATTCCCTCATTTCATGAATTTCAGGTGAATATTCGTTTCATTCATTCATGACTTGGAAATAATTCGAGAGTATGAAATTGACGTGGAAAGAACGCACAATATTTTGGTGAGTTTAACGTACTTATTTCATTCGTGAGTTTACAAGTAGTTGTATTTAAAAATGAAATTAAGGGTGAAAAAGAGTAATTTTTAAGCAAACTAGGGTACTAAAAATTTATAAAATCTCATTACAATGTTGAGAGTGTTGCTATATATAAATTTAACATAAATGAAGGAGTTTAAAGCAAACGTCTATACCACCTAATAAATTTTTTAAATATTAATCCTTCTATTTTAATGATTACTGTATAAATAATTTAGTTTCATTTAGTCACAAAAAATGGAACAAAATGCATTGTATTCAAAAATTTTAGACTGTTGTAAATAAGAATTAAAAGTATTTGGTTTACAGATTAACACAAACTTGTTAGAAAGAGCAGTTCAAAAAACGAAGGTGCTATTGGTTATCGACTTCATTGACGAATAATTCGCCAATTATATGGATACCTCGAAAAATATACATGGATATCTTGAAAAACGTCGAAAATATGCAATTGTGTAAATAGTATATGAGTTCACAAGAAACGTGTTGGAAGAAGTTATTACTGAGAAAACGTATTCATGTTCGTGCTGATTGATGGCCAATCAGGCAGACAAGCAATGGCAGGGATAAAGTCATGCATAAAAAAGATTTTGAAAAATACTGCGAAAGTGGTCACTAGATTATGTTCGACAAAGCCCTTGATTCATAAAAATGGTACAATTACTTAAATATTACTCTAATACAGTGTACTTTGTATAAAATACTTCAATAAAACACCTTTCTGCGAGAACTTACCAATATCGTTCCTTTCGTTCCCTTCACATTTCCTTTCTCAATTTTGTCTAGAGAATTGACAATGGCTTTAGCAAAGATGGTCATAACGTTAGTATCGATTTCAAAGTGGACAAGGGTTTGAAATTCCTCACTAGATGCATAATACACTTTGAGAGTTACATGTTCACAAATTAAAGTGGATGCACAGAACCGAGCGTTTGGCACTGAAACCCGCACTTCGCACGATCTTGACGACTTGGAATCTAAGCGTATTCTGTCCGCGCAAAGAATGTTTGCCTCATACCAACTTAACAATTTTATTAGACATGGCAACAAAATCCCGTAAATTTAAGACTCTCGCAATTTTATATCTGCAATACTCCAAAAATAATGTCACTACGTTTCGATTAGTAAGAATTATTATCATATCAATTGGAAAATGAAGTTAACTAACAGTGTAAAATCATGTGAAAATAACCTATTATGACAAAAAATAGAAAGTATTGCTGACGAAACATTGAAATAAAATTTCGTTTTCCCTCATTTCCCTCTTTGAACTTAGAATCCTATGAAAGATAATATTATTTTGCTCGTTCTTTGGTAAATATTATTTTACTTACTCATACGTTTAATTTTAACTAGTTTTTCCCGGTTTCGCCTGGGTCAGATGTGAAAATATACAAAGGAAATTGATTCTTAACACATGAGTAAACAAATATTTATGATAAATAATTTTATTGTCTATAACATTTTAACGCAGTACGCAGCAATTGCCATGTCGTTCTCAACATCGTTAAAAAGTTACGAAAGAATATGTACGACCTAAAATTTCAAACAAATACGAGAAAGAAAATAATTTTTTACACTTTTACATAGTTTTACATAATTTCTCCCCATCTGAAAATTACTGAAATGTATTTGAAAATAAATAAATCTATATTATATTGTATAAATTAATTTACAACATAGTGATCACAATGGTAGTTAGGCACGTGGTTCCGTGATCACTGAAAATTTCATTCAAAGTTGTGGAAAAATCAGTTGCTGGAAAAAGCCATCACTTGTATACTTTTCCATTTATTTCTCATAGATGATCCTGATTTAACTGCGGCCGTCGAATTAAAGTTGAGATGCAGATGGAAGTTTCAAAAGGAGGAGTGAAGGGTAGTTTCATATTAAGGAAATTGCTTGAAGCATGCAAGACGCAAAATATTTCCCCGGATTGAAGTAACGATATCTTCAAACCACCACAACTTTCATGAGATCACAGATTTGAAATTTTTGGGGTCACTATATTAAATAATGCAAATCAGCTTGCAAAGAGTATACGATCTACCCAGAAATAAAATTTGATGGACGTTTTTTCTCTCTATACAATTTATGGGCGAGTTATGAAAATAAGAGAGATAACGTTTCATGGTGGTATATTTTGCTTTGTTCAACTACGCGATGCATGCACAGAGATAAAAGAGTGAATCAGAGTCGACATAATATAATTCCTCGATTCCAACCAATTTTTGAAGGTAGCAGAAATCTTGTGAGTTGGTACTAGGATGTCGTACAATTATTTTACAGCAAAAATTAGAAAATGGATGTGAATAAATTACGCGAGAAACCTAATCTTTTTTAATTTTTCTATTGTTATCGAATGATAAAATGCCCTAACCAGTATACCTCAGCATCCTCTCTTCACAGATAAAAATCAAACTCTATGAAAATTTTGCGTACATTAAATGTCCACGATAAAAACTCAAGGGAACTTAATTCTATATTTCAGTTTATGTTTAAAATTGGTTCTTAATATTGTTTATATTTGTAATGGGCCAAATATTTATACGGAGGATAGAGAGGGCACTTCCACATGGGGCGGATCCAGCAAGTGATCTTCAGGGGGGGGGGAGTAAATTTTGCCAACTTTACTCCTACCTTCCTTCCTCCTCCCCGGTTGCTTCGTCTTCCGAGGAATCACCCGTTTTATTAACAATGGATATACTATACATTTCTTTACATTGTTTCCTCCACTTTTTAGAATTTATTTTATAATTAGCCAGGTGCAACTTAAATTTTACGTATTACAAAATACGAACCAAACAATTATACAAAATAAATTAAATCTTTAACAGAAATTTTTAGCTTTTTACTTTTTCATTTCTTCTTTAGTTTCGTATTTTACAATGTCAAATCACATTCGGTAAGGGGAGGGCGGAATCGCCCCATCGCCCCTCCCTTGGATCCGCCACAGTTTTCCACAGGGACCTCACATACACACACACACACACACACAATGTATATTGATGTTACACAACATTGCAACTTTATCTACATATGCGGAACAAGGTGGTAGTAACTTGAAAATATTAAGAAGAGTTTTGTCTTTATTATTGAATCTTAAATACACACAAAAAACTTGGGGGTTCATAATTCCACATAACCTTTGATTAACAAATTTTAGTTGCATTGACCTGATGACCAATTTTTTTTAGCATCATTGTTATACAGAATTAATTTTTGAGAGGGTTTATTTATAATGCTGCCCATTGTTGATCTTGTAGTTAGTTGAATTTATTCATGGTGACGATCCAATCGAATATAAGGAAGATTGAGTATTTGCGGTGGATTCCCTAACCGGTTATATCCATTAAGATATAGTGACTGTTATCTGAGCAAGTTGAAATCCTCCTGGATGAAGTTACATCTGTAACTAATAAAACCTGCAAGTATCTTGCCTCATATTGCCTAAGAACATCTCTACCGAGTTGATAATGCTAAATAACATAGCCTCAAGACGTAAATATCTTAGTATTTTATTAAATGTTCATGTACATTTGTTTCAAAACAATCAACTTATGTTTGTTACATTTAATATTACATTAATTAAATTGAAATTATTAAACAATTAGCAAATGTAATATAAAAAATTAAACTTTGTAAGAAAAATTTATGTTACACAGAATGACTCATTATAACCTTCCTTTGTTGTATTTAAAGTATTGGAGGTATTTAAGTACACATTTGGCGGAGTATGACAGCGACTTGGGTCCGTACGACTCTGATATTGCCCTGAAGAAGGCCACAGCATGATGGCCGAAACATTGGTAGTTTTATCTACTAAGATGCGGTTTGTCACGGACAAACAAGTTCATACTGACTGCGGCCGCGGAAGCCGACGTTTATAAATTACTTTGAGTTAACAACAATCAATACGATTCATTCAATGAAATATCGTTAAACTATATGAATCTCAGATTTAAAATGATCTTCCTAAAAAAAATCTCGTGCACATACATGATCTGACAGTTTTAGTAACTATGAACCTCGACACAACAGTAATACCACAGTGCTGCATCCATATACTTCAAAAATTCACAAAACAAATATCTATTTTGATTTTGAATTGTGTAACATTTACCTATACACAAACGAAATTAACGATGTATTATGATTTAACCCATTTTTGGAATTAGAAATAAATTTAATAAGAAGGTCAAACCATGGCAAACACATAAAACTAATTATATACATGGGAGAAAAAAATTTCGTCTCTCCATCTGTATAAAAAACATCAACAAAAAAGAATCAACATACGCTTCAAGCCGGAAGCGCTTTCGCTTATCTGCTTTGAGTAATTATTATTATACTTATTGCCTCAAAATAAATATAAATCTTTTTTAATTCAAATACTTCCAAAACATATTCAATTACGATATTGCTTTTTAATTTCAATTAATTTTTGACGACTGCTATAGAAGTATGAAACTTTTTACTTTGATATAAAAATATTCCATCAAAACAAAAAATTGCGCATAAAAAACCAATGTGTATCGTGAAACAAGGCAGTCTCTTTTTAATAAATTCCATGTTACAAATAAATGTAATATACAATTCGTTCTCTGTGCACTTCGTTAGGAATAAAAATGCAAAACAGTCATTTCCGTTCATTATAAAGTGTTGTTTTATTCCTTCTGCAAAAGGAGTTGTATAGTACTTACGTAGCAACAAAAAGCGGTATCTTTGCCAAGCATATAATTATGAAATTCGTAGTAAATTTATTTAATTTGGAATTATAATTGTCGATGTGATAATTCCATTTACCCGAAGTACTTCTTGTTTCATTATATTTGGTTGCTAGCAACCACCTTGTCTGTGTTGCATATGCAATACAAGGTTCTATATTGCTTTCAACATCATCTTTATTTTGATTCTAAACTTTGCCATCAGTGTTACGCGTCTCTGCCGTCGGAGAGGCGTGTGCTCATCTACAATGTAGTCAAACGTAGTGCTGTGCGTATTCCATTTATCTTCTTTATATACTCCATGAATAATGTGTACTTCTCCTCCGTGTCTATTAATCTTTTTTTATCTTTTCTATTCAGTACATCGTGTCTCATATATTGTTTTATGTAGTTCGCTCTTTCTGGTCCATAAAATGGACAATCCCATAATATGTGGTCTGGTGTCTCTTTGTCATGTCCGCAGTCGCAAGTTTCCTCATCTGTTTTTCCAAATCGTCGTAAATATTGTCGGAAATCTCCGTGCCGTTAAATATTGTACTGTCTCTTTGGTCATTGTGAACCATCGTCTTCTGCACTTCGTACTCTGCACAGCGTACATTCCTTATATATTCGTATGCTTTACGTCCAGTTCCATTCATTATTCCACCTCACCTGCCATGCGTCTGTTAATTGATTCGTCAATTTTTGTGGTGATTTCTTATCCATTTTGTTTAACTCTGTTACACACACACGCACGCACGCGCACACACACAGATATATAT
>NNCF01134961.1:43300-72096 GCA_002313205.1 Laupala kohalensis
TCATTCCGTCCTGCTTTAGTAGGGCACGATATTTAATTTTCTGCACGTATAAGTCAATAGGCAATATTCCTAATATTCTATTTAATGCTGCTGTTGACACTGTTATGTATGCCCCCGCAATTTGTAAAATATATTACCTCTCTATCGATCGTAATGTGGTTGCAAATTTGAATTTTACAACTCTTTCTGCCCAGACCACACATCCATGCGTTAATATTAGTCGCAATGCTCCAACATACAATAGTAATATGTCACTACGTGCTATGCTGAAACGCATAATACCTATTCTGATCATACTGTATAATGCTATTCCAATTCTTTTCCGTACATGTAGGTGTTCAGCATATGTTAACCTCTGATTTAGTATCACCCCCAGGTAACGGTGATGTTTCACGACTTGTATCTTTTGATTATTTTTTTAACTATAATATCCCTTCTGTTCGCTTTTGGGTGTCCAAACCATACTATTCTTGTTTTGCTTTTTGATATGGTTAGTCCTCTCACTGCAGAAGTCCTCGTACATATATCTACCATGCTTTACGCTTTCCCCTCTAATTCTCAGAGCGATCGTCCCTTTGCTATCAAGATCACATCATCCGCATAAGCAATTAAGTTTATTCCTTGTGTTTCTAGTTTCCATAATATTGTGTCGAGTACTACATTCTAGAAAACAGGGCCACTACAGGATGTGCTCTTCACCTATATGTAATATCATTGTTCGCAATATGAAATATGATGTCACCATATTTAACAAATAACCTTGTAGTGTCTTTTCCTGTAATGTTCCTATTATGTCGCACCATCGTGCATGATCAAACGCACCCTCAGTGGCAAGCACAGTAGCGCTCTGCTCGTTGACTTATTAATGTCACCAAATGTCGTAATGTGTTTTCTGTGTTTTCTCTGGCATAAATCCATATTAATGAGGATGCATATGTCCTTTTGTTATTTCATGCTGGAGTATTCTTTGCCTTAGTAAGCGGTCTAATATTTTTCCCTATGTAGGGAAGAGCGATATAGGTCTATATGATTGTGGTATATTTGCTGGTCTATTTCACCCTTTTAGAAACAATTTAACTAAACGTATCTTCCAACATTGCGGGTAATATGATTTTTCTAAACATCTATTATATATTTCTAGTAGTGGTTTTAACAGTATCGTTAATGTTTGTTTTACCATCATGCGATATTGCATCATAACTTGGTACTTTACTTGGCCGCAATCTCTTTGCTGCAGCCATCAGATCCACTTCTGTTATCTTTCCTGTTGGAGATATTGATGTTTTCATATTCCCAGTGTTCAGGTTCACCTTGTCTATACATTGCGTTTACCATCTATACTATTTATTACCATTACTTCCTTCCTCATTTCTTTCCCTTCCTTACGTAATAATACTGCATACGATGTTCGTCCCCCTTGGTTTTTTTACACATTGGTCTATTTGCTCTATTTTCTTTTTCATTACTTCTTCCACCCTATTCATTATCTGATTTCCTTTTCTTAACTCCTCATTTATTCTCCATCTTATCATATCTTGGACTCCATTGGCTCTCTCATCGACTATTTGTACTACTGTATCAACTTTTTCTCACTCTGCCTCTGTATTCTCTCTTGTATCCGTTGCTCTGCTACGTTGACTAATTTTTTTACACCTTCTAATGTTTTTGTGATATTGTTTCTGATTCTCTTCATATTCTCTATTTATCTCATTCACTAATGTACTCATCCTCCCAGCTGTTGCTTTTCTCCCTGTCATAGTTCCTCATTTTTCCCATTTAATCTTACTTCTGTCTGCCATAATTCTCTTGTTCCATTAGTAATTATTGTTTGCATACTTGAATTCAATCATCTATTTTTTCTCCTTTGTACACTTCTTCCATTTTGACACAATTTTACCTAAACTAACTATATCCACTCCTTTCCGTTCACATTCGTCCATATACTCTACATCTAATTGTCTTCGTTTCTTCCTCGTGTTCGCATCTCTGATACACTACATGCTAGTGATACCCCAACTCCCGAACTACTACTTTTCGGAGATGATGCCCCCTCCTTAATTTCATCTACTATCACTTTGTCTACTGCTACCACTAACTCTTTGTTACTTTTTCACTCATATTCTATGTATGTTCTCTTTGTTTTCTTGGGAATTATACCCTGCAATAAAGGGTATGATTTACTCTCCTAAAACAACTTACAGTTAATCTTGTTCTGTTATTGCTTGTACATACGGTAGTGATGCTCCATGGGGAGTGGTAGATAGTACCGTAGGCCCACTCAACAAAATTGGTCCACGGACGCCAAGTACAATAGCAGATAGTGGTAATCTTGTTTTCCCGTTGTCACGTGGTTTTCAATTAATGGCGATATCTTCTTTCCCTCACATTCTGATCCGTTATGATTCTATTTTAATTTATTCTTTTAATTATTATTTTTAAATGCTTTTTGTCCCGTCCAAATATGTAGTTCCAGTTCTGAGTTATTAATGGTTCTTGGAAATTGATTGTTTGTCTATCATACGTGAATTATATCTTACTTAGGTCCTTTTGCACATACGCGTTTGAAATTTATTCTGAATATGACAGATATGTCACTTGGTTCACCTATTAAGTTTGGACCACATACGTCTAGTACAACAGAGGAAAGGGGCAGTTCAGTTTTCCAAGTGACACGTGGTTATTTCGAAATGGAGATATCTTATTTCCCTTTCGTTTTGGTTCGTATATGATATATTAATTTTTGTTCTAGTAATTATTTTCTGTTAAATACTTTTGTCCCATTAAAATATGTTGTTTCAGTCCTGAGTTGTTTACGTTTATTTGGAAATCGATCGTTTCTCTTTTACACGTGAATTATCATACTTACGCCCTTTGGTACGTATGCCCCTGAAACTTATATTGAATATTGTAGGTAGGTCCCTTGGTCCACCTACCACGTTTGGACCTCATGCGCCTTGTACTAATGGCTAAAAGGGGTAGATCTTATATTCTCACGTACGTAATTACTAGTGGTTTAATACGTAGCGCTAATACTACACCTATAGTTACATATCCTGTTGTGGAACTTACCATACACAGTGTAGTGTGATTCTCTCTTTATACGTATAGTAGGTGTCACGTTGAACCTTAGGCTCTCTGTGGGCGCCTACAAACAAAGTTTATGGCCTTTTCTTCAAAACACGTAATGTTTGTTTTTATAATGTTTTACAAGTAAATGCGTATTTTTCTAGCGTGTTTCTGCTATAAACTGCAAGTACAGTAATGTATCAAGCTACTTCTACAATTTTAAAGCGTTCATCTGGCAGTTTACCTGGATATTAGCGTCTAAATATATGTATTAAACTCGCCATAGTTGTTTATGTTTACTTTAAATATTATTATCTTACTTATTTGTCAGATTTTTTGCCTTATTGATCCATTTTTTGCCAGATTTTTTTACTGTGACTCTTGGTTATACCTTCTTTCATCTAATAAGTTCATTCGTAAACCTACTGTCACGTAGTTCCGTATCCAACGAAGAGCATACACCCATCAAACCGAAGTACTCAAAATTAACTTGAAAAATATATTTTTTGTATCGGGTTAGTGCATTTGAGTTTCGAATTTGAAGGCAAAGCAAAGACCCATGCGCCACCGGAATTCTAGATTGGTGTTCCCTTTTTGTCTTCCGTGCATTCGAAAAATTTTTATTCCTTTATTGCCTCTCGAAAATACAATTCTGCTTCGACTAGTTAATTCTACATGAAAGTGGAGCCTCTATATGCCAAGAAATGAAAATAATTACTTCATTATTATCTAACAAACAATGGAGATGAACACATAAACGTCAAGTTTAAATATTTCGTAGCTTCCTATTTGAAGTAAATATCTTTGAAACTAGAGCGCAAAGAAATAAATTAAATTAATTGTATTAAATTTAAGAGAAATATGGTGAATATTTATTAAATGAATAGTTACGTCTCTCAGAACTCAAACTAGTACTTTTGACAAACACACCAATAGCATTAGCAGTAGTTTGCAACGGTATGAAGTATTTAGGATAACCGAGGTTAAAAGCAACAGGTGTGTACCACATTTACATGCGCATAGATCAATTTTAGAAGTCCAGAAGAACACAATACTATATATCTAAGTGATGTCACACGAAGATACAAACTTTCCGAGATATTTCTGTCATTCTCATATGGAAAGACAGATAATAACGATAAATTCTTATATGTATATATGTTGTTATTCTTATATGTACATATTATTGTTATTGTTACTATTGTTAGTACTATGACTCGCCATGCATCATTCGTATGATCTATGTGGTTCAATAAATAATAATAATGATTATAATAATAATTATTATTATTATTATTAAAATGCAAAATTCATTTAGCCCTTAACTGATGTCGCAAATTTTACTTACGTAACTGACATCGTGGGATTCACGCTACATTTAACGCAAATATCACTATTTCTTATCTAAAGTAAACTAATTACCAAATAATGAAACTTTATATGGTTCTTATTAACATTTAGTAAAAACCATGTGCTCCAACACTAGTTTCGAGTGTGATGCACGTTTCCCAGCAAGCACCTACCCCGTTCCCGAAAATGTTGCAGCGAGACGCGACGAAGTGAGACTACTCAAAACGGGTGGGGACGCACTATACTCAGATATTTGGAAAATTTTAAACCCATTAACATTATTAACGAAATTTCCACGTTTTGCCAAGGTAACAACATTCCTTGCATCAGAACATGTCTTCGACGGCATGGCCGTCATCATCAGTGAATCTAAAATAAATTACAAAACATATATTGATGAAACAACAAAATTGAAATTCAGAAGATAAACATTTTTACAGATTAGTTAGAAAACAATTTATAAGTTACAAAAAATAGAAATATACTGATAAAACTACAGAATTTAAATAAAGAAGATGAACGTTTTTAACATAATAATTAGAAATGAATAACATAATTGAATTTAAGAAGATAATTTCTTTAGAATAATGTTTATGTCCATCTTATGAATGAGGATATTCTACAACTTTTAAAATTAAGTTTTCTCAATGTGAAAGTGTTCAAGGAAAACAATTCAATTTATGGCATGCATCTAGTAAATGTTACAAAACTCACAGCAGTTGATTCTGAATATTTTCGAATTTTGGTCAAAATATCACGTACTTGTTAACTTATGTATTCAATGTGTCATTTAATTACACAAGACTTCCATAAAAACACACATAAGGACTTCACTCTAAAACCACTTCCCATCAAAGAAAATTTCAACTCTAAATTCAATAACCTTGAGCACAATATACTGTACCAGATTGGCCCCTAATTTGGTTGATTTCAGATATGTTTTAGGAACGAATGAATAAAATTAATCTGGTTTATTGAGTTGATTTCTAAAACATGAAATATCAAGGTATTGGACTCGTCAGATATGTTACCTCCTTACATGTTATAGCACTCGCTACTGTAACTAGTAATAAACGTCACACCAAATCACCTATACTCCAATCCACCCCACACCGTGTCTATTACATAGCTGTCAGCAAGCAACCGCTCAGTACCACCCGTATCGTCTTCCTTGTTCGGAGGACAAGAAAATCTAATTCGTTAAAATTTTAAAATTCCCTCTCCGTTTAATATTATATTTGAAATATTTTTTATCATATACTAAGTTCTTTGACTTATACGATGTCTTAAAGACAGAAGAATAAATAATTGGTCACTTCCTTTACTTTCCGTAACTTGGAATTTCTTTTGCCAAATATATTTTATTTTGCTGTTTCTAGACATTTACAAAAAAATATTATTGTTGTTGTCACTACAAATATCATTTATTATGTTCTTGATGGAGATAATAAATGTATAACTAAAAGTTGTGAGACTTCACACGTCAGACAAATCACATCAATTTGACATGCCAATGATTTCGAGACTCCTTCGAAATTTATTATCATATTTCAATGAAATTATACTTCATCCAACACTTTTTTGAAAATATCATAATTTGAATTAATAATTATTCACATATATTTTCCTTATGAACAATAATTTCTACAATTTTAATATAGGAATAATCTAAGTATTTTTCGCTAAATACCTCAAGTTTAATTAAGTAAATGAACCCCCCTCGATATTTTTGGCATTTTTTGAACAACATATATGGTCAAAAATTGTTTCTAAATATTTGGAATAAGTTTTGTTTTTATAACCCATAACTCATTAAGGGACAATGATTGATCTTATTTCCCATATAAAGTAATTAAAATTTAATGAAGCAATAAGAGACACTTTCACACCATTTTGAAATGCCAAATGTTTGGAATGAAAAATACTTGCAGTTATTCTCAGAATATTTTAGGTTGAAAAATAAGTTATGTAATTTGGTTCTTGAAATTAGATAATTGTAATATTTGATATCAAACAATGCAGAAATATGATTCCTAGTTGTGTAGAATCTACGTAGATCAGAGATAAACCTAATATATGGTCAAAGAAATTGAGATCGTCAGAAAAGTTTCTTTTTAGATTTTCAAAAACAAAAAATTGCAATAAAGCTAACATTGAAAAATGCGGTTTTGGAACAAAAAATAACATTTAAAAATAAAGTTTTAGTTACAAATTATTTTAATACTTTCAAATTAACTTATATGATGTCTAAATAATAGGTGTATAAGCATTTGGACACTTCCTTTATTTTCTTTAACGAAATATATTTTATTTCACTACTTTTAGACATCTATAAAAAAATTGTCATTGTCACTTTGAGTATCACTATATCCCTTCATTAAATTTTTCTCTCCACTATCCACAGTAACAAAAATGTATGGTTTCTTGTTAACCTATAACTTAGTATCCAAAAATAAATTTTAAAACAGGTTAATAAGTGACAAGCTTAGAATTTATAAATACAGAAGGCTTTCAAGATGTCCAAAATTGTAGATCATGTGTCCTAATCTTTGTCAAAAAGTTACATCTCATTAATTACTTAAAACATTACACAGTTTTAGCAAAAATAAAATAGCATTGGTAAACAGCAATGAAATTTTAGAGTAAGTTCAAAATGAATGTTTTTCTCAAGGAGTGCTAAATATTATTAAAATGTTACATATCTGTCACTAAGTGAATAGTAATGAGTAAATTACTATTCACTTAGTCACAGATAGTAATAGTAATAAGTAAATGTATATTGAAGTTATTACTACTTAGTTTTATAGTTTCTAACGTTCAAATTAATTTTTTGCCCTTGTTTCTTATTACCCAGGTTTCCACCACTGAATAATTTTTGTTTCTATTCATTCATCTTTCTCTAAGCATGTTTTATTTATTAACTTTCAGTCAAATAAATAGTACTTTTGTAAAATGTAATTTTAGAATTTTTAATTTTTGGATAAAAAGATCTTTACATTTTCGAAGAAATAAAAATAGAAATTTGCTTATCAAAATCAAATCACATAGTTTCGTCACCTACGTTAGAGCTTCAGTGAGTCCTATTCATGCACTTGTTTATTGGCAAATGCAGATGAAGAGAATAAATTAGAGAGCTCATTTTTTAACCGCACAGTATTGAATTTCACAGCACCTTTGAAGAACGAGATTGAATGTATCATTGTTATGAAGCCTCCATAATCGTAAGGCTCAAATACCAATACAATGCTACCGATGTGATAAAGCGTTAAAATTTAAAACCACATAGTAATATTTCTAAGAAATCACAATGCCTTCAGTTTGAAACATGGAAGTTGTACTTTTTCAATACATTAAAGCAATATAATTCTTTACTAGAGCCAAAATTTTATACAATAACATACATGAGACTAATTTAACTAAAAATAAAAGTTAAATATACCTAATTTTATGGAGCATAAAACTTTATTTCAATGTTCTTTTTCGTATAGGATAGGGGGTCCCGAATTACCCAGTTACGCTACTTCACAGTCACATAACAAATATTATGAATATTGTTTATTACCACTGCATTAACCTTCGTACTAAGTCCATCCCTTCAAAATTATTGACCCAGGATCACTGCCTCACGTTTTACGCGTCCACACAATCCAACTCCTGATGACTACTAACAACCTCTCTTTCAAAAATCCTATGTCCTTCCTGTTTCGCGACAGAGAGCTCATTTTACAACCACCGAATAGGGGAGGTTCCATCGTCCAGCCTGGATCCGCACCCTTGCAGCGTGCTCACCAGGGGTCAGATTTACTTCCTGCTTTACGAACAAAACTTCTCCGAGATACGAATTAAATACAGTTAGTGCATTTCTGCCACAATAAACTAATTTACTTTTCAAAAGTTAGCAAGAGCCCAATTCCGATCAAGAACCCAAAATGGCAGAATTGATGTTCTAAAATATGTTATTAAAAAAATAGGTACTGTTATCAATTTATTTTCCCCATAAAAATTGTAACTATTAATATCAATGAAAATTTGAGATTGGTGATATTAGCACAAATGTATTAATGACACACGAATTTTGCGGGCCTACGTATGAACCTGCTTCTACTCGAAGAAAAACTGGAGACAAATTTAATTGGATGCATTAAGATTATTTCTAATGATTTTGTTAATTTTATGACACTTTATCCTAGCTCTGACGATGTTCGCCTAGGAAATGAAAGAGCTTTCTAGTTAAATGAAAAGATTTCGAATTAGAATTTCTTTTTCGTAATCCATACCTTATTGAATATGAACCGTGTTAATTCTAATATTATATAATATTTGCTGGGTGAATCACTTTCAAATGTTCATTTTCCACTGTATCATATCAATGTATTTTTCTATAAGTTACTACGAATCCAATTACCTTTTTATGAATTTCACTTGTATATATTATTTGTATTTATCATTTTTATTTGAATTTATTTTATTTATTTTTTGCGATTTCCTTGTTCTGATGGTGAGAAAAGTAAAGCTATTTACTATGTTATGTTAAATGAAAATTGTTTATTACCACTGCATTAACCTTCGTACTAAGTCCATCCCATTTTCATTTAACATAACATATTAATCTGTTACCTGGCGGTGAGGTTCACAGCAATTTAAGAGATTTCTATGTCTAAAGCTATTTACTTAAATAATCTCCCGATATTTCGATAATTGTGTTACTTGATGCCGCTAAACACCACTGATAATATTTATAATAATACAGTATATATTAAAAACAATTATAAACGTATATGAGGCCCCAGAATATATATTGCAAGGAATTGACAACTATGAAGTTCTCGCACTACTTCCACAGCGAGTTGGGATTCTACCGTCGAGCTGAGTCGAACCCTGAGTAGGCGTAACTATACCCTTGATTTCTTCCCTCGAGAGAGGCATGGAAGGACAGAAGTCAACATCCTCTACCGCGTCTGGCGTTACAGATCTCGTCACCGGTAACAACGTAACAAACTCACATATAAATCCATTTAACAAGAGCAAACGGAAATACTGTTTTTGTCAATATTATTTCAAAATATTGTTATGGGATATTTAAATTTTACATAAGTTTAATTTTAGTGTTACCACATGTAACATCGGTTACATGGACGCCATGTCCCTATTCGGTTGTAAACAGTCATTTTTTGTAAGAGAATGACAAATTTTCGCTTTCATCAACTTTGTACATGATAGTACACGATTATGATGGGTCCTGCACTGAAAGCACTGAGAGGGCCTATTGTTAGAAAAGGGGCGCCGTTCCCACGACCGAAGCACCGCTTTCACGCGCTCCCGCTCCACTACACCCCCATTCGTTAGTACAGGTTACGCCAAATACCGTGAAGCGCGGGGAGGGAAACATGTCAGTGAGTAACGGGGTCTCTCACTACATTTCCCCTCCCAGGTACAGTCTGGATCACCACCTATTGGTCAGATGGGTTGACTTTCAAAAGCGCTTGTCCTGAAGCAACGAAAATAAATAACTCAGTAGCATTTATTTCGGGATTAGATAAAAATTTAAACATTTGAAAAACTTTGCCAGTAAATGACTTAATAAATAAAAATTATTTTTAAATATAAATAATTTATGATCGTTCATTAAATTTCCAAACAATACTTCGAAAAACGCGTGTTTTATGATGTACAGAACCAATATAACAAATTCTCAATCCATAACTTTCACTATAAAGCTTACAAACTGAGGAAAGAGAACAAGAGGCAAAGTGAAATAAAACGTAATAAAAAAGAACATGTTTATCATAGGAATGAGTCCATCAATTAAGATGGAGAGAGCATCATTTTCTTGTTTGGAGAGTAGGAAGCAAAGACGCTTTGCACACATGCTCCAAAAAGTGAATCATGTAGTTGGAGTTTTTTGATAAACGGTTAAGAGGACTCAGCGAGAGCTTGTCAACCTCCCCCCACCACTCCCAAAATAATAAGAATGTGGTCTGCTATATCATTCTGAGATAGATCGCAAAATGCACCAATTATGTCTTTATCTTATTAAAGAAAAAAAATATGTAGATTTTCTTGTACACACCGTAAAACTCAATAACTAAATTGGGACCATATTTACAACCACTTCAGTTTTAATCCCCAATAAATGAAGTTCAAATAGTTATTTGGAAAGAATTATGCATGAGGCACTTAGAACTCGGTATCAATAATCCACCATTTCAGAAGTAAAGCACATAGGCTTTACCCAAATAAAATCTTTAAGGAAAGAAACCCTTGTTAATCCTGTTCATCTTGTTACTTTTAAGTTATCAACTTTATTGATGTTAATTTATTGCATTTATTTTCGAAACTATTACAACCAATTTTCCCCAGGCTATTATTCTGAATTCTTTTGTCGAAGGTATTGCTTGCCTCTATGATAGAGTCATTCAGTTGTATCGAGTGCTACATTTGAACCACAAAACTATTTTGTCATACGTTGTAATAAGGCTGCATTAGTGTCGAGACCTCGGGCTTTTCTTCAAAAAGTAATATTTAAATACATGTTAATAATAAAGAGAAATCAGAATACGATCTTGTTTCTGGTATAACACAAGTTTTCCTAATCTTTCTCACGATCTCACTTAAGAAGCAAAATTCAGCTAATTATTTATGTAAATTATAGTTTAATCTATAAAAATTCAAAACACACTAAATATCATCCACAAGTACTGCAAACAAAAATAAACTTTAATTTTACAATTTTTTTTATAAAAATGGGAAAATGTTTCGTGGATGCAAATAATTCCTTTCGGGCTACTAGTACGAAATCAAAATGCATTTTGGTGAAATGGTTTGTTATAAAGTTTTGAAATAAAACAATATCGGAGAAAATAAAATTAATATGATATATGACATTTCTAATCTTATATTGGAATTATTTTTCGAACACATGTACTTCACATTGGCATAACTGACAGCGGTGGTCTAGTGGTAACGTCTTAGCTTCAACGATCCCGCTGAGCGGTAGAGCGTGGGTTCAACCCCTTCTCGGCCGAACTAGGGGAGGTTTTCAGCTGGGTATTTTCTTCACATACTCCAAACAAATGTCGGCTCGTTAGCATACGTTCCCTGACAACGCAGCATCTCTCCTTCCCAATTCCCTTACCCAAGTCGAACGGTTAGGTGGAAGAGAAGGCCTCATGGCCTGAACCTCGCCAAAAGGCATAAAATAAACAAATAGTAGTATGCTCGCCATAAATTTCTAAAGTAGGAATTAACCCTACACGAATAAAATCCTCTTCTTCCTTTATCGGTGGTCACATTAAAAATATATTTTTCTTTCTAAGCTCTGAAATTTTGGACAATTTAAAAGAACAGACAATTTATTGGTTTTAGTTACAGTAGTAGCCTATAATAAATTCATATTGAAAAGAGTATTTATGTGTTTGATTACGGTAATAGCTTATTACAATGAAAGAATAAGAATTACAGCACTACAATTTGTTTAATAATCATAGTTTCAGGGAAATCTGCAACAGTGTTGTATCCTATAGGTTTCCGGGTGAACTTGCTACTACCTACGATAAAATATTATATGTTTAGGAACACGATTTGCTATTGTAGTGCGGGCTATCACACAGCGTGTGTTTGGCGGTTTATTAACAATTTTGGTTATCGGCAACCGAATATCGGTGACCGAGTCAATAATTAGAGCCGTAAATCGAAGGCCCACTACTATTCATAAACTACTAATCATAAGAAACTAAATACTCTCAAAATGACCCTTCGCCCTCAAACATTCATCTCCAACTTGTTGATATATGTGGTGATAATGATATTTCACGGAAACAGGTGCGGTTTTAGTGCAATGAGTTCGATAACGGCGGGGCAGACGTGCAAAATGAGCAGCGATCTGGCCTGCCAAGCGCGTCCATCAAACGCACAATGTGCCTCGTTGATGTCCATGTGCGAAAGGTCCAATACATTTGACCTCGTCGCGTTGCTTTTGGTTTGATTATTTAAACACTAAACGGTTTTGGTTTGATCAAACAGTGCCTACGATTCCTCACAAGGAAGTACGATACGAAACATTTGTATACTCTACAGCAAAATAACCATGAGTAGAAATATGTACTCGACTCATGTAAACAGTTTCATGCGAGTACATTACAGTTTGTACTTTTCACATGGTTCATTAATTTGGAACGACAGACAAATGATTGCATTAAAATATAATTATTAACGCAACTTTTAATTTGTTTTCAAATTGTGTAAAAATCAATCTAATACACATAAAACTGACGACGACATCGGCTGATTGACAAACATTACAATATATTTTCTGACATCGTAGAAAGTTTATTTTAAGGCTAATTTGAATGTTCCAAAAACAATTTTGTAATGAATGTCATCACCCGAAATTTAAATTCTACGATTTAAAAACCGCTTTAAAAATGCTTTTATTTAATAAATTCTTGAGATTAAAAAATCCTTTACTAGAACTGAATTTATTTCACTGTATTGTACTAGGCACTTAGGATTTGTGATAGGCATTATTATTGATTCATGCGGCAGCGGTTGTACAGAATGGACGTGGCGAATGTGCTCCTAACTAGTCTCTCAAACGAGTCTCTTATATCGATGAGTTCTTTGTCAATGTGATAATTAAGTGTAGTGTAGGTTTATATTTGGCTGCTATGTATTGTGAATTGGTGTATCGACGATTAATTGTGATTAATTTGAGTGGGTGTAAAAAGCATAGTTTCAAAATGTCAGCCCGTGGAGTCTGTAGCAAATCGATTTCTACGAGATCAACTTGTACTCAACTTTGGCACGGTTGTGTACATTTATTCTGTAGCCCCATCCCGGCCCGGGTTTTTCTCCCTTTTTCCTTCGGGTAGAGGCGGATTTCTTATACAGGTTCTCTAGGCTTTGTCTAGGGGCGTGTTTATTGTAACAATAAATCGGGAATTTAGTTGTTGTTTTTAACTCTTATGATTTTTAAACACTATACTCAGAATAATTTATAGTTCGATAATAACTTGTACATGTAAATTTACAAACATATTTGCGTTAAATTACAAACATATTGACATTATATATGTATTATAACTCGCAGCTAACTTATTATCTTATCTAGGAACGTTTGCTGAAATTTTTGAATCCGCCTCTGCCTTAGGGCCCTTGATCGGAATTGATGGGATGGTCCCTTGCTTGCTTCCGGAGAGTAAATTAGTTTATTGTCCTCCACGTGGTCATACGCAGTTTGTACTGTTTTTTGACAATAAATTTATTTATTTATTTACGAAACAGTTAAAAGCATCGTGTTCGGATTGTACAAAGGATTTTCATGGTAGTTTTGTTAAGATGAGTATGGCAGATATAGATTATTTAACCAGTGAAAGTAGTGTATGGAGATGTGACATGTGAAGTTCGAGTCGACGGCGAAGTTTCATGTTAGATGTAGAGGCCTCAGAAGGTAAGATTACGCTTGATGATATTATGAAGGTTATTAATGGGCTAGCTAATGACGAAAAACAGTCTGCTCTTCATTTAAATACGAAAAATTGAACGAAAATTCAAAGTTATTAAAGGAACAAAATATAAAAATTAATGAATATTTTGAAATTAAAAATAGTCTTAGAAAAGAGAATAAGCAATTAAAAGAAAAATTAGAAATATTAGAAAACAGGTTTGACGAATCTGACCAGTATTCGAGGCGTAATTGCATTGAAATTCAAAAGAGTCCCTGTTGAAAATAATAATAATGTATTTGAAGATTTAAAGAATGTAGGATAGGCTCTTGGAATGGAGGTCGAGGACTCAATGATCGATGTCTGTCAGGTACTTAAAAAGAGACCTAATGCTTCTGGTCCACCAGGAATTTTTGCTAAATCTGTCAGAAGGATTGATACTGAAGTAACACTCAATAAACGGCGTCTCAAGAAGCAGCTATACACAAGGCATTTAAATTTGCCAATGGACATCCCGATCTATGTAAATGACTCGTTGTCTCCTAACCGGAGGACGTTACTTGGCATGGCTGATGAAGCTAGAAAACATCACCATACAAGTGGCTATGGGTTCGTGGGGGCGAGGTCTTTATGAAAAAGGAAGAAAATGCACCTGTAATACCTATAATGTCCCAGGCTGATCTGAATTGTTTGTGAGTTGGAATTATTTCCGTATTATTTGACAATTTTATTTTAATTATTAATGAGTACCACTAAAACTATAAACTATTTAGATAGAGGTACTGGTTTAGTTGTGATTCATCTGAACATGAGGAACCTTCGAGCAAAATTTAATCGCTTTTTGGTCGAGATGTCAGTCTTAGAACCCATGCCAAAAATTAGAGTTCTTTCCGAAATTTGGATTAGTGATATATATTAAATACTTAGGAATGGTACTAGATACAGAATTAACCTGGAAAACACATATTGAAACTTTAAAAAATAAAATTAAGAATGTCCTTAGGATTTTTTATCTTTTAAGAAGCATGTGCTCTAATGAATTACTAAGAACTATTTGTTTCTCATTAGTTCATAGCAGACTGCATTATGGGATTGAATGTTGGGGTGGAACCTACAAAACAAATATTAAGCCTCTAATTGTATTACAGAAGCATTTTTTGAGAATTATTATGAATAAATTCAAAATAAATTCCTCTATGCCATTATTTATTTCTTTGAATATTTTACCGATTAGAAATATGTTTGTATATAAAGTAATTAAGACGCACTGTCAAAAAAGTGATAATTCAAAAACTGATGGTATATACAAGAAAAAATTGCGAAATTCAAATGATTTCTGTGTACCTAGACTCATGATGACCCATTTTACAAAGACAATTTTTTAGCATCTAAAATGTTTAATAGCCTTCCGCAAGGTATAAAAAGTATGAAAATTTCCTTTTCATTTAATAAAAAGTTAAGGAAATGGTTGTTGTCCATTGAGGATGTAGACACTACACTAATAAATGTAGTTTAAAGTAGTGAATTGCTTGATCTTAAATGCAATAAAATATCTTCGGAGGGTATAATGTAGTGGGTGCAAATATAATACATGTAGGTATAATATGTGTGTATGTACATTTATGTGTGTGTATTTTTTTATGTGTGATTAATTTCTTGATGCATATAAATTATTAGGTTAAGATTTAGTGACGAATATTCAGGAATTAAAACCAAAAGTACATAATTGACAAAGATTAGATAATCTTTACAGAAAACTTATTTTTCTTCTTCTTTTTCCCTTCAATAAAGTGACCATTGCTTATAATTTCAAGTTTCCACAGGAATATATTTTGTTATGCATATGAGAGATATAAAATTAATATACCTTATCCACTAGTCTGTATTTTTCCGCTGTGATGACTTTAAGTAAAAATTGAAAGTACTATCCTCCAAACAGGCTTAGCCTGGGAGGTTATTGTTTTCTCTTCATGCACTTTGCTTATAGAAAGAAGAGAAAATAAAATTTTTGTAGTAAAAGTTCTGGGCAACATATTTATTATAATTCATTAATATACAGAAAAGCTCTAACCTATAATGTATGTATCATTAAATTGCTTATATTTTTGTAGTTATTACACTACTTTATATATACAGTCTGGGAAGTAAAATGTATAATTTTTCTTTTTTATATTTGACATGTATTTTGTTTCGTGTGAACGAGAGAATAAAATTTCTATTCTATATTCTATTATTGCATTATTTTCAGTTACATGACTCTGAGTATACTCGCCTCGCTACTCGACCCTTGTAAACACGGCTTGGAGGATAAAAGTAAAGGTCATTCGTCCTATTTTGGACGTTAAAATACGTCACGATGAAGCCGCAGACTATGTGCATTACACCAATACCGAGGACAGAGGGATTATAATAGCATATATTCATCTAAAATTGAATATGTGGCTTCTGTTACACAGATTTTTCTGTTGCACTCAATTGTACTTTAATTATTTCATCATTTATTATTATATCATAATGACCATGCTCCTAGAAATACGATATATGCATGACAAAAAGTTTCATTTCTAGCACTTGTTCGAAAATTTGCATAAGAACATTATCACTCATTTTAAATCATAATGACTTTTTTATTAGTACTTGTGATTGTCAAGTTTCTTAATTAAATTATCTTACAAGGGAACTTTCAACAAGCCCAGATCGAAAGTGGTCCTGATTTTTTAAATACTGAAACATATTGACTATTAGTAGTCACGTGAAAATATTACACATGGCACAGTGGAAGAAACTGAAAAAAATCGAGAAGTTTGTCAATTTGTAGCGTCATCTTTCCCCTCACACTCTGTACAATCATGAGAAAAGTGAACTCTTTCCAGTACAAGCCGGAACAGCTGTAGTAAAACGTCGTTGACTGCTGCCAGACGTTTCGCATTGCGTGCCGTGATATTACCTAAGTGTTCTCCGATACTGAATCCCGTTAACATAAAAAAATACGAATATCTATCGCCTTATAATTAAGATCTTGCACACATTTGATCGACCTTAATAATACTTTTTTATTTCTCTGTTTTTGATATTAAAAATATCAAAATAAATTTTGTTTTCATCATCTAATTTAAAGTATCGGTGGCATTTTACAGCAACACAAAGTGCGCTAAACAAAACGAAACACGTTTTGTTAATAGTTCATTTTTATGAAAATGTTTCACTTGTACAATGAATACGCATTTTCTACAGGAAAATTCACGAGCAAAGATGTACTAGAAATCCATATAAACGCGCATGAAATAGTTTTAAAATGTAGACGAATTTTTCGTGATACTGATAATAATTTATTTCTCTTGTATCTGCCAAAATGGAAACAATTTCAAATTACTTACGATACACCCTTTCATTACCTCCTATGCGTTACTCATATTACGATCATTTAGAACTTGTAAGGTTTGGCACAGTCAATATTTAAATAAAAATACATAAAATATTTAGATCTAACATTTTACTTGAATTCCTCTACAAAGATAGAGAAAAACTTTAACATACGAGTAGTTAGCTGAACCTACATTGTTTTACTATTTGACTTGACTGGATCAACTCTTCCTTTTCTAAAATACACGAGAAAAAGCATTGTTTGTTCATATTTTCATATCTTCCCTGAATGGTAGAGATACTTAGCTTTTTCGTCATTTTATTTTTCAGAACCTTTCAGTGTGCCAGCGTCGCATATATTTTGACAGATACTTATAGTCAGTATGTTTCAGTATTAAAAACTACCAGGACCACTTTCGACCTAAGCTTGTTGTAAGTTCCCTTGTTAAATGTATCGGAAATAAATCGGTGATCGCCCAAGTGTACTCATCAATGAAACCTTAAATCATCTGGAAACTTATGATTCTCTCCAGTCCAATTCGCTCCCAACTCAATCTCAATTTTTTGATCAATTATATACATATTTTGTTTAAGAGGGTTATGATAAAAATTACAATGGTAATGAAAAAGGACTTATAAATTGTATCTTATATACTAAGCATAAATGAGATCTATCTCATAAAAATCTTTTTTTTTTTGCCTATATTGTGGTTTACGGTACTTCGCATTTAAAGAATTTACTGTAGTATTTAAGTATCAGATTTAGTTTTTACACGTTCTAATGATATGTTAAGGTTTGAAAAATAATTTATGTGTGAAATAGCTAACATTACGATACTTTATAAAATCAATATGTTATATTAGATTGAAAATGAAATTAAAATTTGGATGTCTCATTCAAATAGGACTTAAACAATTTTCTAAAGTGAAGATATTGATACGTAGTGCTTCAGTAAACATTCGATCAACTGTAAAATAAATAAACAAACTTTATTGTCAAAAAAGCAGTTACAAACTGCGTATGATCATGTGGAGGACAATAAACTAATTTTCTTTCCGGAAACAAGCAAGGGACCATTCCATCAATTCCGATCAAGGGTCCTAAGGCAGAGGCGGATTTAATATTTTAACACTCTCCTAACGATAAAAAATAGTTCGACACGTGTTATAGTATTAATAAATACCAACAAATATTGAATTTAATAAAACATTTAAAAGTCATTTCACGTATTATTATCAAACCGTAGCACATTCATCCTAAATCAGAATGTGCAGTTTTAGGATATTTTTGAATGTCATGACAGTGTCTAAAACACACTGGAAGATAATTCCAGGCATGGGCAGTGGAATCGTGGAAAGATTGATTGAGATGTGTCGCCTTATGTTAATCAGTAAATGAAATCGTGATATTCTGTGGTGAACAGCATATCCGTTCTTCTCTTCTTCCTTCCCCCATGACTTTAAAAACAATGACAGTGCTTCACTCATGAAGCCAATAGTCCCATCTTCCAGAACGTGAAAAGCAATCAGTACGGCGCAGTGGGCCACGAAATCCCGCTTCCACGAAAAAGGACAGAAAATTCTCTGTGAACAAAAAACGGTAGAATGAGACCACTAACTGAATCGAGTCCAGTGAACGGAGAGGAAAATAAACGCCTGCACCCAAGTGATGAAGATTAGAAGAAAGTTGAACCCAAGAGTAATGAACTGGAAGAAGCTTCTTGCGAGAAATTTGAAATCGACAAAGAGAAAAGGCAATACGCGAGGTTCCGTAAAATTAACCGATAATATTTGGTAGACCTTATTTGGATGCTCAGCAATATACTCAGTCATGTAACTATACCAAAAATAATAAAAGATGGCTGCCTAACACGAATAGCCAACTCCTACGAATTTAAGTAATATCTTATTAAATATTAATAGTAGTCACAAAAGCGACTATTTGCTGTAAAAAATACAAGTTAATAACCCAACAAACAAAGACACAAGGTAATATTCGTTCCACACGCTCGATGCAGAAGGANAAGTGGACTTAATTGATGGCCGATGTTGGCGACAGATTTATGTTTTAAAAATCCGAAAGAACTACCAACATAACGCGAGGTACATATATCATTACCCTTATGGAAGATGGTGAAGTAAAAGCGTTAGCTACACTGTGTACAAGCCCTGTACCAACATCAAGCAGTAAATTAATAATTTAGAGTCATTATAGTTGTTTCAAAGGGCGACACGTGGCGTAGTGCCTAACGCGCTCGCCTTCTACCTCTGGGGACGCCGGTTCAAACCCGGTCCGATCCTAATAGAATCCGAGGTGGTGGACGGAGAGGTGTTCGCGGCGGATATTCTTGGGGTGTCTTCCGTTTTTTCCTTCCTATCATACTACCAAAACATTCACCCCATTTCATTCATAATTTGGGGGGGGGGGGCTGCCCCTGAAAACGTTGAGTACAATCAACCCAGTTTAGTTCCCCGTTCGTGATTTTTTATTTTCTCAGGTTATATTTACTCAGAGCCACAGCGACGACGACGTTTATTCCAGTTCACAAATATGTTTTGCGCTTCCCACTGTAGCGCATAGTACACTAGTTCATCTCCATGTTTATTTTCAAATTACGTGAACTGAAAAATTGCTTTTCCACACTGACTTCTTTACTCGCAAATTTTAACGAAAAGTTTAACGCACTTCCTGCAAAGGTGAATACTTGAAGGCCCTATTGTAGGGATTTGCACGAAGGCTGAATCAAAATGTATCATATTTTTACCCATAGAACAAAAAGTCTCCAAAAAATGTTTTGACGATTAATGAGGTGACAAATAATTCGAGGAAGTTGAAAATAATTTTAAAATTGAGAATGAACAACTTTAAAATGCTAAATTCTTAACTGATATGGGCACTAGTTATGTGGAACCTTTCTCGCTGCCTAAAACACTTACCATTTTCGTATAAGACGCCAGTGTCCTCAGCCGATAAAATACAGCGAACAAAGGGAAAACAATAATTCATCTCGACATTTCAATTCGTCAACTAGCCAACATCCATAACAGAACAGCATGATGTGTTTGTCGACAAATGGTCGGTTGTAAATGAGGTCTTGTTAGTAAGTAACTGTACATTATATAATGAATAATTGATGAATGATGCTCCTGTCCTGACCGAAATTGTAGCAACTATGGTCATTACAGGAAATAAATTTCACTATGTGGGGATGAAGTGGCGTGTAGCGGAAGTTCGAAACATGTAGTACTCAACCAAGGAAAGTTGGGCACCAAGGGGTAAAGAGGCGCACTTTCCAGTTTCTCAGACCTACGAAACTTGAAAATGGTTGGAGAGCTCAAATAAGATTAAATTGGTAGAGTATAATCCCTTTTACCACGCTTGTACAAAAGGAAAAAATGAAAATAAGCTCTCTTGGAGCCAATGCGTAAAGATCCTAAGAGATTTAAACTTTTTTTTGACCGATTACAATACTTCCCTAATTCATTTTGTACAAATGGAAAGTGAAAACACTTTTTACGTAAAAAGTTTTCGCTGTATCTCCACGTACAGTAAAAACGTGGTTAAGCAATCTGTATGCAGAATTAACAGAACAATCAAAATGCTTACATTCACATTTTCTAAATATTGAATTTTAAGAAACCGAGCTGTCCAGAAATAGGCTTCGATTCCCAAAGCATTGAAAGTCAAATCTCTACGTTTTTGGATGCATCAATTTGTTCGTCAGTTAACGGGGTAACAAAATTCTTAACATACATACTTACATACATATGACATTGGACATCAACGTCAAAATTTGAAAATGGGCTGTCCTAGAGCCAGTTCGTAAAGATCCGAAGTCTATTTTTTCGATCGATTACAATACTTCCTTAATACATTCTGTGTAATTGGAAAGTAAAAATACCTTCACCTAACACTTCCAAATTTTCAAATTTTCGCAAATATGTTTTCCGGACCTTTGTCTCCTGAGATGGGGTAAATTCCCTCACAGCGGATCTATGCGATAATACTGCGGATCTTTCCCCTCTGGCGGAAAAGAATGATTTTCACAACAACAAATTTTAGGATCACCTACAAACTTTGTCTTGCACAGTGAAGAAGTGAAAAACAGACCTGTTATCATCAGTTTACATTATGTGAATTAGTTGTAGACTCATTGACGCACAAGCGAATAATGTGAATATATAATAAAAACTGATAATGGGAATTAAAAATAAATAATTATATATTTCTCATACAAAATGATGGAAGAATAATACGACATTTCTACCGACGTTTATCCCTCGATGCAGACTGTTACTCCTCTCTGCTGTATTTTTATGTCTCATTTTTTTCATTCGTTTCAATCCAGTAATAGATTTATATAGGTAGATATATTATAGGTAATAGATTATAGTAATAGATTTATTACAGGTAGACATTTTGAAGGGCACTTGCCCCATTGCTGAGTGGAGTTTTGTTCCATTGCGCGGCGGCCGGATAAACCAGTTTACATATGTGAATACTGAAGTATTCCCGTTAAAAGAGTTATGATAACACGTGACCCTATACATCAAGATTCCTCAAAGCAATGAAAATAATGTAATTTGTTTCTCTTCCACGATGGGGAAAATAGCTCGCATTATTGACATATCACTTATTTTCTCACTCGCATGTGAAGAGTCGGTGAGGTAAGAATGGGTTATCATACAATTACCATGACTGATCTTTTACATCGTAATATATTACATTTATAAATGTTCTTTATACACAACATGAAAGTCAAAAAATACATAGTGTATCATGAAACAATTCTTGAAAAACATTCGGTGAAAATGAGAAGCAAGGAACTGTTTGAAGTATCGTGCTAAGATATTTGCTTATCGTTGCCCTTAATTTTAAATTTCATTATTTAGAAACTTAACTATTTTCGAGGAACTTCAAGCAGAAACACAATAGAGTGCTTTTCTTCTTTTAAAACTCATTTTAAGTCATTACTTAATATATATATATATATATATATATATATATATATATATATATATATATATATATCTGTCTCTTATACACATCTACATGNCTCGTAACTTAATATCGAAGACATATTTTGAAGAGAGAGATAATGATGAATCATTCGAACTGACTAATATCAATTTGAATAAGTGAACATTTCTTATATAATAAATGACAAACAAATAATAATATCATAATCACCTTCTGTGTTACTCTTTGGTATCAGACTGAAGTTGATTGTTAAACAGCAAAACGGCGGAGTTCCTCTTCGTATTTGATTTTCTTTTCTCAAAATGAGGAACTCTTCTTCCTAACACAACCTTATCGGCTAGTGCATTAAAGAAACTAAAATAGTAATGGGTTGTGGCCACCATAGTCTCTGTTTCTATTTAGAATTGAATCCAAAACTCGGTCACAGAGCAAATGTCAAAGTTTTGTCCTCTACAAAATGTTGATTCGCTACTAGTGAAAAACTCTTACTCATTACTTATCCATTTTAATTGTTATTGTTCTCATAAAATTCAATAATAAATATATTAATGTGGCATCGTATAATTACATGACAATACACTAATACACAACTTCTTAATAGAGTGCTCAAATTTATTGCGATTTATTTTGTCACAGGTCTCCAATATTTAACCATCATGAATCATATGATTCTATTTCCATGTATATCCAGAGGGCGCGATTTAACAACAATGCAAAACCTACTTTTATTTCAAAATTAATACATAATTTGAGCAATTAATCAGAGGAACGGAATATGGCAACCGAAATATAAACTTGTTTGTCTGGGACCAACGGCGTCTCAGTAGACGAAACCACCAACGTTTCGGCCATCTTGCTGTTGCCTTCTTCAGGGCAATTTCAGAGCCCTACTAGCAGAGTACGACAGCCACTTAGATCTGTACGACTCTGGCATTGTCCTGAAGAAGACAGCAGCAAAATGTCGGAAACGTTGGTAGTTACGTCTATGGAGAAGCTGTTTGTCCTGGACAAACAAGTTTGTATTGAATCCGGCCACGGAAACCTACGTTTACGAATTATTTTTTTTCGGTTTTAGGATATTTTGGAAGTACGATTCCAGCACAGATTTTAATGAGTTCGAGCCTCGGGTTTATAAATAAAAAATCCCGTGTTCTTTTTTTCGAAGTGTTTAATCTGTCACAGTTATTCGTGATGTGCTGGCTATTCCGCGGGTGCGCCTCCGGTCCTCCTCCAAGGCAGCAGTTCCCCTTTTCGGGGAGCGGACGGGTGAAGACGATAGCGGCCGCGTCATTTCCTGCGGACTGGCGTCGCTTCGCCGGCTCCTCCCGTGACAACGCAGGCACCGGCACTGGGCTTCCCAGACCAGAGATACGATGGTGCGACTTCATTCGAGACACGCTGCGCTCGCTTACCTGTCGCATTGCTACCACACCCATCCTCACCCCTCCGCTTATTCTCGTTCCACTGTTCCCAGTCGGGGTGTTCGGTCTTACTTCCGTCTCAAAGGAATTCGCGAGACAAACTTCCAGACGTCCGCGATTGTCGGCACGTTTCACTTCCCTTTGTCACAGTAACAGTTTCTGTGAATAGAGAGATGGCGACGATAGTTCTACAGCGCACACGAACTTTGGAACGTGAAATATGACTCGAAGGAAGAACATGTATTTCCGTTTTAATAAAGAAGATGAAAAAACTTTGGGAAGAGAAGAGGTTTCGCGCAAAAAGTTTCCAATCAAGATAAATAGGAGGAAATCGATGGCAAGGGTTGCAATGTGGGGGCGCCGTTGCCTACTTATTTACGTTTTTTAAAATGACGAATGAAAATTTACGTTTTAGAAAGAAAAACTATATACTAAACACAAAACTAGAGCTTATTTCTCTATAAAACCATTTTTGTTAACTTTATTCCTCTTTATTTGGTTGGAAATAGTTTTTAAAATTGATTCATTAATTCACATAAATCAAAAAATCGATTCATTAGCCCATAGAGTCCACAGTCCAACTGCACGAGAAGAAAGTTTCACTTTCACTCCTCTTCCGAAGATCCTAAGCTAAGCAATATTGCCGAAATTTAAAAAAAACAATTGTTTGATTTTTGTAAATCCATTTTTTAGAGAAACTAATCACATTTTTATTTTATATTGGTAAGTCGTATAAAGTCAGTCAATGCTTACATTCAGAACTGTATTTTTCGTTATATTTTAAGAAATAGTCATTAATAATAATATTTATGGAAACTAAATCGAATGCGCATTTTTTTTCGGGGTAATTATTTGAAAGTTGATTGAAAAGATAGGGACAGTTTTGCGTATATTTTGGAGCAGATTTATCAAATAGTTGTGTAAAAGAGGGAAAATTCAGATCTTCATGAATTTCGTTGTTTGAGGTGAACCACGTGGTACTTACGGCAGTTCTAAGCATTTTGTTCCTTAACGTTTTAGAGTGACTCGAGCAATGAGTGAGCTGAGCCGGCTCCAATTTGCCAAGAGTAATGAAAGTCGGGATTTGTATTCATTTAATTCGGTGGTTGTATGAAGAGAAAATTATTTGATGCTCAGAGGATTGGGGTTGTATTAATACTGTGCAGGTGATGTTCAAATGGTACATAAAGTGGGGTTTCCAAGTAAGACATGTGTCCAAGAAGGAGCCAAGATGTTAAATAGGTTTCTTTTTTCGTGAAACCAATGAGGCACAAAAATTATTAACTTTCCAGCGATTGAGGGTTGTTTTATGAGTGTACGTATGATGGCATTGGTTTAATTTGAATGTAAAAGAATTAAGACTCCGGATTCCTCCTTGTATTTATATTTATGAGATGGAGATGTTTGTCAAGTCTTTAAGAGAAACATCTTCGTTCATCAATCCAACACAACTATCAAAATAAAGATAATATTCATCGTCCTAGTATTTGAACCACACCTTGTCAAAAAGTGTCATATCATTCAAGAATTGTTCAGAATGAATCCCTTTTAAACGATATAAAAGATTTCATTATATTGAATCTATTCAAATCAAATTCATGGTTAAAGAATTCGTATTGTATTTTTGCTTCTTCAGTGTTAAGGACATTATTAGTTTCAACAAGTCACAATGAGTTTAAAATATTCCATTATTACATAATTTTATATTCTAATAAATATTTACTATAATAATGTATATTCAACGTGGGTTAAATTCCTCGTACACTTTATCATACCGTTATTATAGTATTTAAAATCACAAAGTACTATTTTTATTTGTGTGAACCTTGGGATGGTGTATGTTAAATCTGCAGCCCCATCCCAACCAGCGTTTAGTTTCTTTAATGCTGAGATACATTTCTGAATAATACAATTAACATCTTAATGTAACAAGCAGTATCTCTCTATGACCAAGAAAAATTGGTGAAAAGCTCAGTCTTATTAAGTATTTATGAATGAATTTGTTAACATACGTTCAATGTGGAGAAACTAAATAATGATTTAGTACGTTGAAGAGTGATCGTGAGATGAGTTTCAAGAATTATTAAGAACTATGTAATGAGGATAGTAATTGCATTTATTGCTTTCTACATTTGATGAGCTTTTTATCTTTCTTGGTGTTTATTATTGTATATTATAATTTAATACATTTCCTGAAATACGATTCAGTGCTCTTTTTCTCCTTGAATACAGAAATTTCTTCAGTAAATGAATATCAATCGTAAAATTTTGTGCTATATTAGGTTTCACCGGTGCATATAGTTATACCCTAACGTCGGTGCGAGAAAACCTTGGATGAAGTACTAATTTCATAGAAGAATTAATCAATAGAAGGAATTGGAGTATTACGTTTCCCTCATATTAGTGATTCAATACCGTTGTACAGAATGCTTAAATTATTTTTCTAAATCTGGAAACCAATTCCTGTGTGAATTATTATCAACAACAATAATTATAATACCGTTCATTTGATACCAGCAAAATGATCTAGACTTTGAAAGATTAAAATGTTTCCAACGCAAAACAATATGAAGCACATGATTTGACAGAATACAAAAGTATAACACACTATTTTCATCTGCATTAAAAGTGAATCCCAGATCTTCGAAAGGGACCAAAACTGAAATGAGAATTTAAACGGGATATGTCGGGAACGAATCAGTTATATTGAAATATTAATTATCACGCACCGGAATCGAAAACCAAATTATGCAAAAGTTTAAGAACCATATCTCTTTTATTTTATGTCTGTATTTATTTTAATGGTTGCTTCTCCTTATTTTGATTTTCATGCAGTCATAATTATTTGTTTTGTCAGAAATACGTATTACTATCATCAACCTTGGAACTGTAGAAATTGTTCGTTTGAAAACTAGATCACTAAAAGACTTTTCCGGATCTCAAGTGTTTTTACTACCGGAACAGATATTAGTATATCTAAAAAATAACCAGCTCCATATTCAGATTTATATCATGGATTGGTCGAGGTTTTCGATGAATTATCATTTTCAACTATTTTTACTTTCTTTAGTAACAGTCAATTTTTGCTGGAGTATAAATTTTTTCTACAGAATCGTGTTACAAATACAAAAATGGTGATTTCTCTCTCCAATTTTGAACATCATCTTTCCTCTACCACCTCGACCCTGTTGGCAACACATTACAAGATGTGAGTCATGGAGAAATAAATAAGGCGTTTCATGACAATAAACAGAGAATCACGAGAATATGTGAGTCCTTCATTCATCCTTCTAGGGGAAAAAATGCATACTTACCATTTTCATCCATTCAAACCATAGCTATACGATACAAAACATGCTGATTTTAATAACTGCGTTGATTAGTAAACGCGTCGTCAGAATGAAAATCGCGCGATGAAAATCGTTTCAGATGTTATGATCCGATTTTCGTCGAATTACGATATCCCATTCTGAGGAAAGGTGAGTATAACTACAACTTTTTTCCTTCAAGTTAATTCTGAAATTAATAAAACGAACACAAATTTGTTTTGTTTTCTGAGTGTTAAGTCTTAACAACAACGTTACAGAATATTTTGTAGGCAATTCTTTCCAACTTTGTAAAAAAAAAGTCTTCGTATTTGAAAAAGGAATTGTATTACTAAAACGATAATTCATGATAAATTGAAAGACGTTTCTATGTTACGATAATTCAATAATGAAATAGATTCGACATCTAAAAATATGGTTGTTTTAACTGATGGCATGTTCGTGTAACTTATATACATGTCTTTTTTTACGAATAGTAAATATGCGTCAACGCGACTATTACTCTCTGTGCCCATAAAGCAACAGTAAAATTCGTGAATACTAGGATATTTTCATTTCATCAAGCTTAAACAATGGTGCATGGGCCCTGAATCCCATTAACTAGAAATGTATTTTAATGCGATACTGTACGAATGCCCTTTTTAATTAATATGGTTTATGCTGATTATCACATGGAAAATTAATAACCGATGTTCACGATTCAATATCCTTCTTCCTGACACTCTTTCTATGAACATTTCCCTTCATTCTCTTTTCATCAATTTCTTGAGAACACCAAAAATATGGTCTGCTTTCGGGACTCCATGTGCTGGTAACTCTTACACATTTCGACGTGCTGAACAGGAATCTAGAATTGGTTTTGTTTCGTTACTAAATTGCAAAAATCTTACGAAACATGAAAAAAAAAGCGTTCAGTTGGCATCTATGCAAAATCAGACCGTCCACAAGCCCTTATATAACTTACTTTTTGTGTTGTACTAAACATTATCCACAACTCATTTTATTAAACTGCACAAAAAAGAACAATGATGCACAAATGATGAAAGTGCTGCTCAGAATGAGTATGTGTCAAACTATACTACTATGAGTTCTTAACACGAATCATAAGTTTTTTTCTCTCTGTGATGCCAAGGTGCTAAGTGCCGGGTTTTTGAAGATTGGACGTCATGTGCTGTAACGTTTGTTTAAAGGGCAATTATTTATAATAGGAAATAAATTCAAAAATAAATTAGATAATTATTCTTATAGTAAATTGACTGCTGTGTTTGATGATAGTATCAAATTTGAAGTTTAATTATTCGTTGAACATGACAATGGAGACTAATAATTTTTTTATCCGCTTGGACCATTAATTTTTTGAACATTTTTCTAAAAAATATATATGTATACAAAGGTTCATGGTGGTATCCTAATTTCTTTAGGAGAGAGAGTACTTCAAGCGATACGGTGTTCCGCTAAACTGGCAACCGGCAACACTGCATTACAGAAAAATCACTCAATATTGGCGTTCAGGACTTGTTGTAGTGCACTTCACGAAAAAATGAAACAGTTTGAAATCTTTGATGATAATAGAAATTGAACCAAAAATTTCTAATTTGCAGTACTTGTAACTGGCGAAAAAAATCAACTAAGGAAAGGAAGGATTCTTGAAGTGCGACACGAGTAAAGAAAAATACTTCTGCTCGTCCTACGTAGATAAAATACAACTTTTGTGTGGCACGTTATAAGCTGGAAAATTAAAATAGTTGTTTACTGTTTCTTAAGCAGAGTAGTTTAGGGTTATCTGTACCTTTTAGAAACAATTTCTCAAGGGAGAGAATTGTTATTTCTTTGGACACAATGTTCC
>NNCF01134961.1:72142-99351 GCA_002313205.1 Laupala kohalensis
GGGGGGGGGTGCTAAGGGGACTGTAGTCACCCCCAATCGACCTGAATTTTTAACAGATAAAGTTGAAGTTGATAAATGGCATACTTTGTAAAAGAGCTACCAGATTAATAATTGTTATTAGTTATAATTTTTATTGTTATTAATAATATATTTGTTATTTTTATTAATAATACGAGATTAATAAAATTAATAATACTATATTAATAACATTAATAAAAATTTGTTATTGTTATTAATAATACCATATTTTTAATTATTTATTTGGTGCCTTTTAATGAAAGGTTATATTTATAAAATTTGTGTTGTAAAACCAAAATTCTTCTTCTTATGGTGCTGTAGCCCGTAGGCGAACCCTGACCTCAATCTCCGCCTTCAATCGTTTTCTATCCGCGCTCCTCCTTCATCCTCGTATTTGGCACGGTGTGGTGGCATCCTCTCTAACGGCATTTTCCCATCTTACCCTTGGGCGCACCTTACATCTTCTACCTTCAAATTTCTCTCTTAATATCTTCTTTGGTATTGTCATTCTCCATCCTTATTTCATGGCCTGCCCATTCCAGTCGTTTCAGTCTCACAAAGATAGATACAGCCACATCTGCATATACTTCATACAGTGCTTGGTTATATCGTGTTCTCCACATTGCATTCTCATTAACTGGACCGAAAATACGCCTTAGTGCCTTTCGTTCCACTCTGTCTATCAAGGAAGCTGCTGTACCCGTGAGAGTCCACGTTTCACATCCATAAGTAGGGACCGGTCGGATAAGGGTCTTATAGAATGTAATTTTAGACGTCTTCGATATATCTCGACTTTTTAGCAGTGCCAGTATGGAGAAAAATGCTTTATTGGCTGCTTGGATTCTATTATGTATTTCTTCCATTTCCTAGGTCTTATGTATTACAGCACCCAAGTAGCAGAACCTGCTCACAATTTCTATATTGCTACCATGCACTTCCAACTGCTTGATATTTCTACTCTAAGTTTTCTTTCGCAGCACAGCTTTCGTTTTTTCTTTGGAGACTAACCTCTCTGCTGTGTCCGTCTAAGTCTTTGTACGTTTCTGTTGTCTTCCTATTATACATATGTCATCAGCATACCCTATAATTTGGACTAACCTATGTAATAATGTTCCTTTGGTGTCTATATTCACATGCCTTATCACATATTCTAGTACAATATTGAATAACATTGGTGCTAGTACATCTCCTTGTTTCAGACCTTGTGTCACCTCAAACACTTGAGTCAATACATTATTAATTTTTAGATGTGCCCATGTATTATGTAATGTTGCATCTATACAGAAATTTTAGTAGACATTCCTAGTTTATGTAGGATGAGGGTCGGGTTTGAAGGACCATAAATGTACAGGCAACTTACAGAACATAAGGAAGGCAGATAAGGGTGACCTTGGACTGCCAACAAACAATTTAATGACATGAAACATGAAAGTTGAAAATAATGAAATAATACAAAACTGAACTTCAAGTGATACAGTGTGATAAGGTGAGACGATCCGTTCCTTCAAAGATTCAGCTTGGATGGCGTTGGGTCGATGTCGAGGTGATGGTTTGAAGTTGATGTGCAGTTGAGGTTGAAATGCTGACCGTCCATCACGTGGCGATTCAACAGCGTGTCGATGCCCTCACGAGATAATCTTCAGGTTGAGAATAATTCCCCCAGCTGTCGCCTGGTACAAACTGAAGGGGAGTTGTCGGTTGGCTTGCCGAATTATGAGAGTACAAAAATATGTTTGATGTTGGCTCCTCGGGCGAAATTTGCGGAGAGAACCGAATGATGAGAGTACTAAAACATGTATGATGACTCCTCGGGCAAGTTTTGCAGAGAAAGTGAGTTGTCCACATGTCCAACCTTTTTTTAAAAACTCATAAGTGTAAATTTTTAATGGACCTATGAGATTTGAAGAAATTGTTCATGGAAGCTCAACAATCGAGAGAAATTAAATGTGCACAAAGTGTATACATATTGTTCTACAGTGTGAAGCACAAAGTGAATCTACATATTGTTCACTTGTTTAATGGGAGGATATTTAAAAAATGCCTGAACAGCACCTATTAACCTTATTGGTTTCCTTGGCATTTCAAAGCTCTGCAATATTGCAACTAATTGTTCCCGTCTCACCGAGTCAGACGCCTATTTAAAGTCTACATATATCTGATGAACATTTGTATTGTATTCCCAGGTTTTCTCCTATAGTTGCTTCATTGTAAAGAGCTGGTCTGTTGTTGATCTGCCTCCTCTGAAGCCCGGCTGATACTCTCCAATAATTTTCTCTGCATAAGGTTCTGTTAAGGATAGCTGTGTAGATTTTGTATGCATTACAGAGTAATTCAATACCTCTTTAATTTTTACAGATTAATTTGTCACCAGACGTTTTATATATAGGGCATATCACACTTTTGTTCCACTCTTTTGGTAACTTTTCATGTATCCATATGGAAACAATTAAATTATGAATTTCCTTCACCACTTGACAGAACAGTTTTTGTATAAGCGCTGAGGGTTTGGCATCATATCTTGGGGACTTCTTGTTTTTAATCTTTTATTAGCTAGTTGGACCTCCTCCAATGTGGGTACCGGTGTTTTCCGATCATCATCATTTGGTGGTATTTTTCCCATTGCTTCTTGGATCAGTTTGTTATCATTTTCTTCATTAAGGAGATCTTAAAAGTACTCTTCCCTTTTTTTCGAGGCGTTTTCCATGCCACAGCACAAGTTCCCTTCTTTATCTTGTATAATTTGTGATCGGGCCTGAAATCCTTCTCTAAAACTCCGAACGTCCTTGTATGCATGTGTAATATTTGCTTCCTTTAGATTACCCATTATCCTTTCCATTCTCTCCCTTAACCAAGTTCGGTTCTTTCTTCTGCAGAGTTCATTAACTTCTCTATTCTTTTCCTCAATTTCCATCTTCTTTGTTCTGGTTGGTCTACTCAGAAAATTATTTTATACTTTCTTCTGTTCTTGAACAGCTGCTTCACATTCCTCATCAAACCATTCATTCCTTTCTTTCCACTGTTCGAACCCCAGTGTTTGTTCTGCTGCTATTGTCGTACTGTTCTTAATCACTTCCAATTGTTCCTCTATTGTATCTTGTTGTTGCTGCTGTGTCCACATCTGAGACAGCTGTAGGTCCATCGCTTCTTCAAATTTCGAGCGTATTCCTTTCACTTCAAGTTTTGCTACATAATATATTTTCTACACGTATTAATTCTCTCCCTTCGTATGTGTGGAATAAGACATCTAAATTTTAGCTTGACAAGGTAATGATCTGACCCACAATCTGCTCCACCTCGGCTTCTGGTATCCATTACACATGAAGCTCTCTCTCTCTTCCAATCAAGGCATGGTCTATTTGGCTGTAGGATCCACCTTCAAGTGTTCGCCAGGTTCTTTTATGTGCCTCTTTGTGTGGGAAGCATGTTGAGCTAATAACCATATTGCGAGATGTAGGAAAATCAATAATCCTAAGTCTATTATCGTTAGATCTCTCGTGTAGACTATACCTTCCTATCGTTCCTACATAGCTTACTTCCCGTCCCACATGTGCATTAAAGTCGCCCACAAATAATTTGACATCATAAGATGGTATCTCTTGAAATATTTTATTCATCTGTTCATAGAATGAGTCTTTAGCTAGTTCATCCTTTTCTTCTGTAGGGGCATGCACATTTACCATCGAAATATTAAAAAATTGGGCTTTCATCCTAATGTAGCATAGTCTTTCACTGATTGATCCTAAATCCAGTATACTTTCCTTTAAAGATCGTTCCACTACTAAAACCACCCCTCCCATATTCATACTCTTCTCTTTTCCACTACTAAAAATTGTATAGTGCCTTGTATCCCATATCTCCTTCCCGTTCCAACATGTCTCCTGAACTGCCAGCAACTTCAGATTGAATTCTTTAACACGCTGCTGTAGCACTTCAAGTCTTCCTTTCTTCTTCAGTGTCCTAACGTTTCATGTGCCAAAATACATATCCATATTTATTCGCTTGATTCGTCTCCGTTTAGCCTTATCATTCCGAGGCCAATCTTGAGGTTTGAAGATAAATTAATTTGAGATAAACGGGGTATCAACCTATCATCCGATTCCGCTGGTTTCCCTCACAGCCTGCACACCTGCTGTTAGGTTTTCTGTCGGGGTTTTCCTTCCCTTAGCCTTTAGAGATCCCTCCCTCTCCTACAAGTCAATGGGTGGTAAGGAAGAGGGATTGATTGGGGAACAGACTTTGTCTGGTACCTCGGCAGAGACCTGTCCGGCTTGGGAGGCCCTGCTGGTAGTTACGCTACCGCCGGCATAGCTCTCAGCTTCATTGGTCCCTGGGAGGGAACACCATAATTATTAAACATAAATGCTCCCCGGTTACCCCCCCCCTTGATTACGGTCTAGATCCGCCACTGTTCAAAATTTCGGATTCAAAATTTCAGGCGCATGACTGGGACGCGTTTATATTTTACACAGTTTAGTTTCTTATTGATTACAAAGGAACAAACAACTAATTACAGTTCTTGTGTTATCGAATAAATAAATGTGAGATACAAGAAATCTTTGTTTTCCACTCGGAAAACAATTTCACGAAGTGATACTATATCACGAAACAATTCATTCCAGAAAAGCATACCAGAAAATTTTCATACTAAAACTGACTAACAATGACAACTCATGGAAGAATTGTACGTTAATGAATATAATTTGAAAGAATAGTCGCTCGTGTTAAAGCAGACGTAAAATAACAACGACCTAGCTTACGAGTCATGTGGATAGCTGAAACGTACATCGCATGTACATAAAATGAAATAGGATTTCTGCGCCAAAGAGGTTTCAGCACTACGTTTCCGGAAACTGAAACGAAATATACCGATTCTTTTTATGGAAAAACATTGCGTCTGGAAAAATGATTCCCTAATCATTAGTTAATAAGTACCAACATTCGGAAATATGTATCAGTATCACGTCCTTTAAAAATAACGATACTTCATTTGTTTTCCTCCGTAAAACTTTTTTTAATAATACACTATTCCCCTAAAATACATATTGACCAATTAGTTTGAATAAAACTAGCTGTATCTTGTTAATTTTAATGAACTAAACAAAGAAAAATATGACTATAATTTTATGCAATAATATTATTTCAATAAACTCCCCGAATATTTATCATGAATAATAAATAAAACTTAAATATCATATCTATACAGAGACGTAATAAGAAAACCTAATAATCTCGTTACAAAATCAAATATCTTAAGAAGACAACTATAACAAAATATATTATGATGTTGATCTTGACCAACGGAACGATATATACGATGATTGGTCATCAATAAAAGAATCTTTTTACAACGCCAACTTTTCGGCAATTTATTTTGCCTTCATCAGGGCTGTATGATATGGAACCATACCATCAATTATCACCAAGTTTATTTTGTTTTAGTTTTACCTACACCAGGAAGGTTGTAGAGATGTAGTGGGTTGTATTTAGAGGTTATGGCTGGTGGTAATTGATGATGGCGTGGTTCCATATCATACAACCCTGATGAAGGCAAAATACATTGATGAAACGTAGGCGTTGTAAACAGAATCTTTTATTGATGACCAGTCCTCAAATATCATTCCGTTATAAAAAAATATATTTAAAATTTTTCCGTTTTCTTTTGAACGCCAAAATGCTTTAGAAGAGAAACGTTTTTACCTAAGCGAGACTCTTAAACTTGACGCAACCTCCTTTTAGAAATCTTGTTTCACTCAGAGAAAACGTCACCACCCTACAACATTTTTGTAGGAAATAAAAGATATAGACTTACATATTCCTTCTACAACACGAATGAGACTTATTTTTGTTTCCAAAGAAAACTTTATTTTCAAAACATCTCCGTGATTTCAATATTACAATTGTAATAGACTGAAGTACGTAAGTTTAAACACATTTGTTAGTGGATTGTAAAAAACGTTTGTGTGACGAAGTACGAAAAGGTTGCATTTCATTGCTTCAACGAGTTGAATACTAGGTCACAACAAGGCGATCCTTAAATTTCTTCAGAACATGGAAATTTTGTTTTAGTTTGTCTCTGGAATCTTAACTCTCTCAAACATTCTCAATTACTTTGACCGCTTCCAAACATGAGAGAAACTTTTCCGCGTGTACTATTGCAAAAGTGAAACAAGCAACCCGCACTGTCTTCACCGTGTTTTTGTTGTTGTTGCACTTCAACTCTTCTTCACACTTTAGAATAGTCGAAAATTGCATGTCTATTTTTTTTCGTCTCATTTTATTTGCGATTTTAACCCTTTACCATAGCCATCAGGTCATTTCCAGGGCTTATAATCTTTATTCTACACCTTCTATTCCTTTTTCTCTGTACATTATTTCTTTTTCACTTCTGTTTCATCTCTATCTTGTGGTCTTATTTTCTTATTTCAATGCATATCCGCGCCGCCAATTCAAGGGAGTTACTGTCGCCTCGAGGTGGTGGTGTACAATCTTCTAACTCGTCTTAATTGCATTCAGTAATGACATTATCTGTTCTATATATTCTTCAAACAACTCAAATACTTCTTTAGTCTCTATCAGCTTACACCATTCTTGTCCCATGTACACACCCTTCTTCTTCTTCTTCTTCTTCTTCTTCTTCTCCTTCTTCTTCTTCTTCTTCTTCTTCTCCTTCTTCTTCTTCTTCTTCTTCTTCTTCCACTTTTTAAACCATTCACGTCTTTTTTCGTTTGTTATGTCGCACTCGAAAACATGTCTAATGTTTGCTGCACGTGAGGCATCTCACACCAGGTGGCAAACCAGTCGAATGTTTGATCTTATTGTTGTTATTATTATTAATATTATTATTATTATTAATATTATTATTATTAGGGCTCGCCAACAACTATGTCATTAGATCCCTTCGAATGTTTACCGGAGGCAAGTGGTGCGGCAGCGGGGGATTTGTAAAACTAAAACGCTTGTCGAGTCTAAACTATTTGTCCAAATTTTACGATTTAAAGACAATTTTCATCTGTCTTAAATACGAAAAACAAAGAACGCATTTAATTTCAAGAGGATTTATTTTTACCTACTTGAATTACTCTCTTAAGTTGAAGTATACTATACTCAGAATAATCTATAGTTCGATAATAACTTGTACATGTAATTATTTGCTTAAAATTAGAACATATTGACATTCTATTAGTATTGTAACTCGCAGCTAACTTTTTATCTTATCTAGGAACTTTTGCTGAAATTTTTGAATCCGCCTCTGCCTTAGGGCCCTTGATCGGAATTGATGGGATGGTCCCTTGCTTGCTTCCGGAGAGTAAATTAGTTTATTGTCCTCCACGTGGTCATACGCAGTTTGTACTGTTTTTTGACAATAAATTTATTATTATTATTATTAATAAGTCTATTTTTTAATACTTTTTTCGATAATTTAGGTTCACTTTTGCAGATTAACATGTACTGTAGCGGACGTTTATGTATAACTCTTTGAGATGGACAATATTGCTATGCATTGTTGTCACCTATCTCTAACCGTTTAGGCGGCGTAAACGAATATACGTCTCCAAAGTGTTTCTTCCCCCGACATGATTGTCTGTTATCGCATTTTCTGATACTTGTGATACCTAAGGTAATGAAATGTATACTAAAACCTTGCTAGAGAATGTCTATAAATTAGAAAAAGAGTTATGTAAATCGGATGAGCGGTTTTCGAGTTCCAATAGGACAAACAGGTTTGCAAACAGACAGAATTGAAAGAGACTTCGTTTTATAATAATTGTAGAAGATCTCCAAAAGCTTACTTAAATAGGGCAAAGGGACAAAATGTCGTGCATACTCATATTGTGGCACACTAAATTTTTGTGACTCAAACCGCCGATTTACACTAAATCAGTGTTGCCTTCCAAAATATATAGGTCCACTTGCAGATTCTTCAACGTATGAATGTGTTTGAACGTATGAACATATCCCCACTACCTTTACCCCTGGCCTTGTAGTACTGTCAATTCTACCAGTAAAAAGTATGCTATTTCGTTTGGTGTCCTTCAACATTTAGCGAAGAGAACTGTACATCCCTGGGACTACTCTGTCAGCAAAGGGTGGTGCCCTCTTCGATTTCTCCTCTCGGAACATATTCGCACGTTCAGGCATCTGTTCTTCTAGAACAGATCTGTCCGAACTATTTTATAACCCTCGAGTTATAGAACATTTTACATCAAATGCTGGGGGGGGGCACTACTTTGTGTTATAAATACATAGTCAGAAATAATATTTGACGTGGCACGTCCAGTAAGAGAAAATAGAAAATAAGTGTTCGGAATTACCCCGTCATGCATTTTAATATGAAAGCATTTTATTGTAATATTAAATATTAAAAATACTTTTTTAAAATAAAGCAATATACCATTTTTTCACATAGAAACAATATACGTTTGTAGACGGAAATCAAAGTATCATGTTACAAATAAGTAAATGCGTAGGACAACATTTTGCCAAAACCTATCCCGTGCCGGCCCGTTCGAAAGTGTATAGAAAATAATCCGCGGTTTGAGACACGTTGGATTAGAAATTCTAGAATATAGTGTTTGTTAGCAAATATTTACAGATACTAAAGATGTTTCTCATGGAACCAATTCACTAGCACAGAAACTGTTCTCTGAATCACCTTGTTATGTCTTCACATGACTTTAACACCACGCAGTCGTTCTTTCATATTACTCTCTTCAGTAGGAATTTGTCTCTCTTCGTCTCATGGCGTCGCTTTTACAGCAACTATTAACTCAATGATTCTCTCCTTCGTTTAAAAATTGGAGTGTCACCTTGTCTTCAATTGCTTAGGTTCACTAGAGTCACCAGTTCTCCAAACATAGTGGAACGTTTTCGTCTGTACTTAACGTATGTATAACACATTTTTCGTAATTACAGAACTTTAAAAAAATATTAAAAATAGAGATATAAGATACAGCGATTACAACATTATCGAAAATTCCAAAAATACAGACTTATTTTTTCTTTGCACGAAAGGGAATGATTTGTACAAAGTGTAAAATTCCGTCAATTTAATATTTTGGTGTTCCTAAGGAGCTTAAAGCACTGAATGGATTGTGAGGAAAATCCCAGTTGAAAACCGGATCTAGTTGTACCGCGAGTGGGATCAAACCCGCGCTTTCGAGATCAGCGGTAGAATGGGACCGAAGAACGCTACTTGTCGATTGCAGTGCAATACTTTCTATTTTTTAATATATGGAGTGCCAGATTTTCTCCTATAGCGGATTTTCTGTCAATGGTCTACAGCAAATCTCATGATCTTGACAGTTCTAATATTCCTCAGGTTCAACAAACAAGAAAGGGGCCATCCCATCAATTCCGATCAAAGGTCCAAGGGCAGTGGTGGATTTAATACTTATAAAAATATTTAATAAAATACGTACTGTTATCCGTTCATTATTCAAAATGAATCGTAGATATAATGTGCATTGAAATTTCGAGATTAATAATAACAGATGTTTCAAATAACATTCCCGCCTATGGAAGTGTAGTAAGGAAGCTATCTTCTCAAGCAATTTCGTCTCACTACGATTCCCAAGACGCAATTAGTCAACGTCACTGCGATGAGGAAGCTGTCTCATTACATCCTCGTTACACATTAATATATGAACCCATCACATAGGAACGTCGTACATGAATCCTAGTGCTACATCTGGCACTCGCAGGAATCCTCAAGGAGCTAGTGGTACAACAAAATTGTTTCTCATGAATACTATGTCAATGGTTCCGTTGTGTCAAGGTTATTGTTTCCAGAGAAGAATTTGCCATTCACTAACAATTCTCTGCATTGACGTACACAAATCAGATTAAACAGCGTGGTGAAAATTTTGAAGTGCATCTCTATTTTAAATTCAAGAAGAACACAGAAGACAATGAGCAATTTATCTTGATACAGTTACAGCAGTGTTATAGTGAACTAGGAAAACCCTATTCTGACGTACACCGTCTTCGTTTTCCTCTTCATAGTATAAAATAATTAAAATATTTAGCTCTTATTTGATCTCCCTTTGCTTTTAAGTTATCAACGTAACTTGTCCTCATTATATACAACATGAATAGAGGAAGTCAATTTTCGACATGTTGCTTATTCAAATATTCCGGCTTCACTATTCTTGATTTTCTCCGTTCGGTAGTGGTAATGTCTACCGAGCAAAACCTTCATTCTTTAATTTTCTCCGTATCTTTTGCATTATTTAAAAGAAAGTAAAATTATAATGATAATTATGGTAAGAAATGTGTAAGTGAGATAAAAGAAGTAGGCAATAATGGGCACTGAAGAAGACCTTCATAATATTGGCACCATAATGTATACGCAAATGCTGACCTTCATTTATTAGTGCCTACAGACATCTAGTCTTCTTGTAGTTTTCAACTAAAGACGCATCCTTTGTTATAAACTGACAAAAAATACTACGTGGTGAAATGTGTTGAAAAATTGACAAAACCATTTCTGCACTGACGTTTTGCACAGACGAACGGGATTAGTAAGACGAGTGTTTATCAAACACAACTTCAAGCATTCACCTAAAATATTGGTACAAAAAAATTTAGCATCACAATATATTTACAGTATTTAATATTCTGTAGTATTAAATTCCATCACAAAATATATGAGTAAAACACACCTGTCAACTTCATACTTTTTATGTATTAAACGTTCTTCAATTAAACTACATTACAGTATAAAACATTATACACAAAAGGCGTTACCATGCACAAACGTCCTCTTCAGGTTTATCAATTTCACTGATTTCCAATATGACTTGTATTTAATTTTTAAATAGAACGATTTAAAATCGTTTCTTGTACATAACACTTCGAATTTTTTTAAACTTTAAAACAACTTATTGAAACAATCGCTATGACAAAATGAGACTCTTAAAACCTCCCAAAAAATCTCAGAAGTCACACAAGAAATTTTTAATTTTTGAACAAGATATTAACGCATGAAAAAGACAGTGTTGAAAACATTTGAAACACAATTTACTTAATTTATATATCAAAGATTTTTGTACAAATTTGTATATCAATATTGTTATTGTTTGTTTTGTTGTATGTCCTGCGAAATGTTTCAATTGAAGATCATATAATAAACAATTTAGTTTGCAGCTGAGTAAGTGTGATGATAATAATATAATTCATTCGGACAATATATTCTCTAAAACTTAACTGATTCTATTACAATTTCTTTTTCTGCTGTACCGTGAGTGCCACTAAGAAAACATTCCTGTTGTGTTTGAAATGTAAGTGGCGTCACGATTTCCACGGTTAACGTGTTTTTGGTCGTGTAAAATTCCTCAAACATAGGCGATCCCATCCACACGCCACGGCAGACGATAAAGGCTCGCTTTAGCATTCAACATCCCGTGTGCACTTGCGCGCCTTCGACCTCCCTCGCCAGTGTCTTTTTCTTCGCACGTCGTGGCCGGCGTGCATGTGATTTATCGCGCGCTGGAAAGAGTCTGCATTTGCTTACGGCTTCCGCCAGCACCACCACCCTCGTAATGGCTGCGTAGAGAGCAACGCGTGAAACATAGCCGTGCGCCGGAGATGGCTCCGCACTCTACAACTCCTCATTCCCGGTTCCCATTCCTCATCCCACGCCATTCCCACCGCCACTCTCCACTCAATTGCTCGCCCCATTCCTCACCGCTTTCCCTTTCCACTCTCTCCATATTCTTTCGCTAGACCTCTTCATACTCCATCCCGCTTCCTCCGACCCCATCTCCCAGTCCCTAACTCATTTCCTACAAATTCCGAGTCCACTGATCCAAACTTACCACATCCTCCGCTCATTCCCATCTCATTTCCCTCGCCGTTTTCTCCTTCCTTTGCGACTTTTCCTCCGCTTCCATTCACGGTCCTCGCAGAGTCCTCGCACCATAAAAGCGCAGAACGAGGACGAATGGGGTTGGGGATGGAGGGGCGCGTTACAAGTGGCAAGCAAGTCAAGGGCTTCCAACGGCGCGAATTAAGCGATTCGTTTCTGCGGACAATAACTGCGCTCCTTGCAAAAAGGAGATGGAGAAGTAAAGAGACTAGAGATACACTGTAACCTCTGTTTTCTGTTATGCGAGAGGTAAAGCCTCAATAGTGTGACGTTACTCGGAATTACAATATTTCTCATTTCATATTTTTTGTCATAAATATTACCAAAATAATTTATAAGGACAATTCCACGTCAAGCAGGCCAGGGTTGTATGAACTGGACTGAAAAACGCGTTCAAAATTATTTCATCGGATTACATGTCTAACAGTAGAGACACGCCCAAATTTTCAACATTAACTGGGATGATGTTTTTTTATGAAGATACAAATAGGTATCGAAACGTTAAAGAGTAAAAATTGAATTTCGTTTTTAATTGACCTAAACGCAAAAAACCTCATCCCAATATGAGTTCCGAGGTCAGAAGGATGAAGGATAGTAATGGTCATCATTCTGAATGATCTACATTTCATGCATAGTTTGGTAACCCTCAGTTCTTTCTTACTCGCCTATTTTGTCAAGATTCCGACTGGATATTTTCACTATTGGATGTAGATTGAGATAACAAGGATTCAATTCTACTGAAACTAACTACCTTCTCTATAGAAAAATTGAAGAAGTACTATTAACTGGAGATAGACTTTAATCATCGAGCAGACAGTTTCTTACCAATGAACACCTACACTAAACGGAGGAGGGTTACATTAATATATTTAAGCTTGCACGCCCTCTAAGAACGATAAGTTGAAATATTTCTTTAATTTATTTGCTTTACAACAGTTAATCAATCTACTTTAACAGATAAGTCCTCTATAATTTTAAATATTCCTCGAAACTCAGCATAGCCGAGAGATACTTTGGAATGCAAAGCGTTAAGATTGGAATAAAGTGGGTATGTACTTGGGTGTCAGAGAGTACAAGCTAATACAAACGGTGAGTAAGCAATAGCAAATACCCCAACTATCTCTTTAATAAATAAATATATCGAAGTACAGACTTCACTAGGATAAGATATCACGCGGGGTTAAGCATTTCACGCATTCAAACGATTTGTAGCTTTTCAGCTGAAGAGATAATGATATTTTTATTTATTTATTAATGGGAACCATATTTTTATTCACAGCTTTCTCAAAGCCCATAAAAAGACAAATACAAGGACATAAAATTTATCACATTTGAACGAAGAACCTTGAAACGGCACCGCAAAAATTTAAACGTTTGTTTATACACAAAACACGGGGTTCATGTGACTTCACACGTGTTAGGTTTGGAACTTAGTGAGCAATTCACCGATCTTGAATCCACATTGGCATCTATTGAAAGTTTGTCATATTCGACTGTCAAAACAATTGTAAATCAAAGCTCGCATGATAAACAAAACAAAGCAAAACAAAGAACATGGACACTAAAAGAAATTTAGCAACAATACATCCTGCTGTGCGTGTTTCAAGGAAATGAAGTATGACAGTTGGTAATACGTTTGCTGATAATCCACACTACGCAAATTAAATGCTATTTTTATGATATTTTTTCAATATTCCAGACAATATTTATATTTGCCTCCGTGTAAAATTCAAATTTCTCTTTTATATTTATTATTTTTAGCGGTGATCTGTAGTATAATGGCTAAGAGAATGACCTCACTTCGCGCCTGGGTGAGATCCTCTGAAAGCTTTCTGAAAAGCATACAGTTTTCTTTGGCAGTATGATAAATATTCTATTATTCGTGATGCTGTTTCTCTGTTGTTATTACTCAAATATTGTAAAGGTTTTTAAACGAGGAAGAGTAAGAACGAGTTCTCTTGTAGAGTGGTATGCTAGACCGGTACGCTGGTACGCTGAAACGGCAAGATCGATCCAAAAAGAATTGTTGTGGGTCATATATTAAACCTTTAGATATAGCAAGCAACTCGTGTCATGTGATAATAAAGGATGCGAAGGATACTAGCATCCTTTGCAGAAATCCATTGCTTCATTTCTTCGCTTTGATGATTTATCTGAGAAGAGTGTTAAGTCGAGGTATAATGGAGGGGTCAAGGATATAAAAGTTGTCTCACCAACAGTCATGATTTCTTACGACTAACGAGAGGAACATATTAAGCAAAAGCTAATGCAGATTGATTCTAGCAATTGAAGTTCACTAAAGAGAAATAGAGATAAAATGTATCAAAGAATAATCATCTGAAATAAAATGGAAAGATCGTGTGAAACGGGGTAACTAATAGAGATTACGATAGAATGTGTACAAGTTAGGTACGGCTGTTGGCTTGGATCATTATATCTCCTACTTTTTCAACCTACATAATTAAGTTATTACAAAATAAACAAAAAGGTGAGGAAGAAAAAACCTTCAATGTTGTGTTATCAAGTAAGCTAGAGAGTACTGACAAAACCACTGGATACAATACGCTTGAAGTACACCGAGCAACACAATAACGAGAGCACGCAGTGGAGGCTATAGAAGTGCTGTTCATTCTTTCTTTCATGAGAGTGCTCCTCAATCAACTACATCGCAGTCCAAGGTAGTTGGAGCGCAATTGCGGAGCAAGGGCTTAGTGTATAGGGCAAATAAATTATTTTTCTGGGCACAATGAAATATATCTGCNCTGTTCATTCTTTCTTTCATGAGAGTGCTCCTCAATCAACTACATCGCAGTCCCCAAGGTAGTTGGAGCGCAATTGCGGAGCAAGGGCTTAGTGTATAGGGCAAATAAATTATTTTTCTGGGCACAATGAAATATATCTGCAATGACCCATGATGTTAAGCAGGTATTGACTGCCACAGATATCTTTACGAGCTATCAGAAACTTAGGTACGGTTGTGACTAAATTATTGCTCAGCTCACAATGTGCTTCAGACGCAGGAGTTGTTAGTCGTTTGTTTCAATAGATCTCATACAAGTTGATATTACTAATAAATGCAATTTAAATGTACAAACTATCCTTCTCCTTTCGTGGATAGTGAATCTTCTGATATGGATTGCTCTTCGTAGCGCACCTCTCTGACGTGAATAAAAATGCACAATGTGAAAGGTAAATGATATATTGAGAGAAGAATGGATACGTTTCAACCGAGTATCGCTCATCCACATGCCCTAACAAGACCGGAATGTGGCGTCAATGATTTTGCTACCAGAAGGAGCAAATAGTTCTTTAAGATGTATTCAGAAACGTCTTCCGTTTCCCCAATATATATTGCGTTACATATTTTCCACGATATTTGACTAACTTCACTGAGGTTTAAAGGAGAGTGAAGTAAATATAAACTCAAATGAGGTTTTCAATCAATGCCAACGGTCTGAGGATGACCGATATTCGGTTGAAAGAGATCTCGCCAAATCAGATAATAGACGGAAACGAGATGCCAAAACAAAGTTGTTTTTCGAATATACCCATTAACGCTTTACCAGAAGTAGCAAAAAAGGAGAAGTTATTCAAGAAAAATATTTGATAGAGAAACTTAAAATACTGCTTTATTAAATGGTGACGTATTAAATGGAAAGGGTTCTTTATACTTCCTCAGCTATATCTAATTGCATCGTCAAAATTCGAGGCAGACGATTTCCGCACTGTATGAAACAATCGCTCAGAAGTCGCTGAATCCCCGATTCTTCATCCGGAAGGGGCGTGAAGTGCGATGAAGAGATATCACAATACGTGAAACTGCTTGAAGAGTACTGAAAGAAGCGTATAATAGGTTTATGCGAAGGGAGACGATAGGTGCGGTCGCGGGAGGCTTTTTGCGAAAAACGGGGAAAGGGCCGAGATCGCAGGCGGCGGGTGGAATCCGATTAGAAGCAGCGACTGCAGAGTGGTTTGTGGCGGCATTTGCATGCGCGCGCTCCCCGGAAGCGTTACCCGCCGTGAATGAGAGCGAGAACGCGGCGCGGGATCTCCAAACCGGAAAGGATTTTCCTCGGGATAGTTTTTATTTTGGAGGATAAATTACTCTGAGGTTTCTCATGGGTTCGAGATTAAGAATCGCAAAATATTCGTAAACACTCGCCGTGGAAGTCATTTCAGTTATAGTATGTCCTCCTGTTAAGGTTTTATTTAATTTTATTAATTTATTTGTTGTCTTTTGGCAAGGTTCAGACCATGAGGTCTGCTGAACCACCTAACCGTTGGACTTGGGAGAGGGAATTGGAAAGGACAGATGTTGGCTTGTCGGGGAACTTATGGTACCGAACCGTCATTTGTGTGGAGTAGGAGAGGGAAACCCTAGCTGAAAACCAAACCTAGTTCGGTCGAGCAGAGTTTGAACCCATGCTCTACCGCTCAGCGGGATCGTAGATGCAAAGGCGCTACCACTTGATCACGCTGTCAGTGATCATGATAGTCAAATTATTCCAAAGTCTAATAATATTTTTGTTTGAATAATTACTTTCTACGTTAGTTTTATGAGTAATAGTGATTAGCAACTGTAATATAGTTTGCAACAAAAAAGTTATTCATAGTGTAATATAAACTAGAAATCCGCTTGACTCCGTTTTGTAAGGAGCATGGCGTGTCATTAGCTTGTTTGCTCATGCGATAGTGATTAAAGCATATAGTCCATGAATTTAAAGTTACTATGGATCGATAGAAATAAGGCTGGAAACTGGGACACAAGCTTCGAAAAATTGGCCGTTTATAGGTAAATAAAAGTAAAAAGGCCAAGAAAAAACGGAAATCGGTGGATTATGATACATGAAGACAAAAAGGTTGTAAAATTTTTATTAAGTTGATTTCGTTTGTAGTTATCACGAATTGGAATTTGTGATTATCACCTTAAAACTTGAAGTCGTTTATTGTCTTCTTCAAAATAACTCGAGCACTATAGAACTTTCTCTAAAATTGATAAGGACTAAATTTTAAGTTTCAAAATGAAAATGAAACGTTTATTTATCCAATTCTTATATACTTCTAATACAAACAAACGTGTAATGCTTTAAAAATAAATGAAGATATATTGTTGATAACATTAATATTTTACTATTTACCCGTAATTGTTTTAATATGGTTTTTGTTGATACTCAAGATGGCGTGGTTGTTTCTCCCGGTCGTTTAATAACGTGGAAATTTAGATCCTTTATGGAGCTGAAGATGTAGCAAAATTCAGAATTTATTAGAAGTTTGCAAACCATTCTCTCATCTGAATAAATTTAAGATATAAAAAATGAGTAAGCAAAAATACGTTGAAATATATTTGATATAAAAGTATTTCTTACATAAGAAATATATTTGATGGAAACAGTCATGTATTTCGGACGAACATTATCCCTGACTAAATGAACGAAAATCAACACAGACGAGGAGCAAGAGGACAGAAATACTCAGTCCCAATAAAATGTATATATTAAGCGTGAGTAGTATATTCGTGACTCTCGAGGTAGTTAAAATGCTTATCCCATCTAGTTTCAGAAAAATATATAAAGATACCAAAGGCAATTAACGCCCACCTAAATTAAAATCTATTTTTTTCTGTAAATTGTGTTTAGATGGAAAACACAATTAGATAGAAAAAAAAATCACATAACTTTATGAAGTGAAAAATGCTAGTTGTGAGGACTAACAACTAAATTGTTCTTTTCGTCTTCGGCTTTATTAAAAATACTGGGCATTCGATAAACAAGGAACTGGACGCAATAATATTTTCATACAAATTACAAACTTTATGAAACATGGCAGTCAGACATACAAATTTCTTTATTATAATACAAAATGAATTTAACAATTAAAAATTCGACATAAAAGAACCAAACTTCGTAACACATATAACTTAACTCGTGACATCGTAATCAATTTTAACAATTTCATTGGCAATAGGGTGGTACGAGCAACTTGTGTTTGCGCTGGTGTCTTCCGATGACTGTATACTATATGTGCGTAAACCGTGATGCAAATCTCACTAGTAAAATTATGTTTTCTGTAGGGTACCTCACACGCCGACGCGAATCACTCGCTCAAGATTTTAGAGGGTATGTATAGCAGTGCTTATTTGAAAATGTGAACGAATAAGCATGTGAAAAGAATATAAATAAATGGAAACTATAAATAAGCTTTATTGCCAAGAAAGGAATAGCAAATTGCGTATGACCACGTGGGAGGCAATAAACTAAGTTACTATGCGGAAACAAGCAAGGGACCATCCCATCAATTTCGATCAAGTGTCCATGGGCAGTGGCGGATTTAATATTCATAAAAGAAATTATTTAATAAATATGTACTGTTGTTCATTTATTATTCAAAATAAATAGTAGATATTTGTGCAGTAAAATTCCAGATTAATAAAATAAATATTAATGACATACCAGCCCACTGAAAATCTGCTACTACCCAGAGGAAAACCAGAGAAAAACCCGGGTCAGGATATGGATGCAAATCGATCTTTGAAAGCGGATGAACTGGAAAAAACTAGTTGAAAGAGAGCACACGTCCTCGTAATCATGATCACCAGACAAGAATGCGAGACACGAGGCTAGAGAGCGTCTGAGATTCGGACCCATTTTAATGCAATAAGTGCTCTTTTTCTCGGCGCCGCCCGCTTTAAGTGAATCCCTGTGTCGATCGGGCATCCGCCGAAACCCCTTCAACTAAACGAGGCAGGGAAGCCGTCGATGGGCGTACGCAGTGGCGAGGCGCTTGGGCTCATCTCGACGACGCTGAAGGGCATTTAAGACGTGAAGAGAGGGAGCAATAAAAAGATCGTCGGATGTGTAAGCGTGCATTAGAAGGCTTATTGGGGCAAATCGAATAGTCATTGTCAGATAAGACCGAACACGGGATTGCCAGTTAAATGCCAAGTTCAATTTAATTGATTTGATTACGTCATGTCCGGAAAAATCCAAAATTCATTTCTCAGAAAAAAAGCATGTCAAATAAACTGAATATTATATAATATATTTGGATTGTAATAAGGGAAAATCAATATGCATATACGTAATGTGTGTTATGGTGACATATCATTAAAATTCTAAGTATATTTTCTTAGGATATAAAATAGTGAAATACTCTTCACTGAATTAAATGCTCTTTACAACGAAAAATCAATGCATAATTTGCTTAGGAGTGCCCACCGACATATTTTATTCCCACAAAAAGTATACTAGGAACTTTTGTAACCTATTCGGTACCTTTTTAATGCAATTACACGTGCATTACCAGTTCATAAACTGTCCATGGACTTGATATGAAGCATTTATTTGTGATTACTTTTTGAATCAACATGGCTTCAAGTAACTTCGCTATTTTCCGAAAATTCCACAATTCCTTCGTGATTTTACCTGCAATATTTCGCGCAAATTTCTATGAGGCTCTTCTGGTTGAATGTTACGATCTACTCCGTACAAGCGTTGTACTTCTGCCTCTCGGGGTGCCATGGTGTTTAAGTCCCTTCTCTTCGTGCTCCATAGAACTGAGCATCAGCTCTGGGGTTCGCGAGCTGGTACATAATGTCTAACTTCAGAGTTTCGCGATCCATATGCATAATCTCCTCTTAGGTCCAGTTAATTATCCTGAAGGTATATTCAACAACACGGACTACGGGTCTCCTACAGCGACGCACATATTTTTTTAGGCTCCTCTTCAGAACTTTCCTCACACCACTCTTTGAGTTGTTTTCATTTTTGCGTTGGAAGCCACATCCTTTCCTTTAAATATATTTTTGTTTATATTCTCCTGCCCTCCCAGGGAACACCACCTTAACCAAGCAGTGCCCGTGCGTGTGGCGAGGGTTTGTGCGTACCAATGAAGCAGAGAGATATGCCGGCGGTAGCGTAGCTACCAGCAGGGCCACCCAAGTTGGACAGGTAACTGTCGAGGTATCAGACGAAGTGCGTTCCACAACGACATATCATCCCCAACCATTCCTATTTCCGTACCACCTGCTGCCTTGTAGGAGGGGGAGGGATCTCCAAAGGCTAAAGGATGGGAAAACCCTGACAGAAAACCAACAGCAAGACCATAGGCTGTTAGGTGGGAAACTACCAAAGGAATCGAACAATTGGCTGATCCACCGTTGCTTATAAATTAATGGGATTAAGGAACCTCAAAAGAAGCCTCGGAATGCAAGACTAAATAGGAAACGAATCAGGCAAAGAATTATGGATATGAATATCGCAACACGGAATTTGAGAAGTGCTAATAGAATTGGTGATCTAAAGAAATGAATGCGTGTGTTTGATGACTACAAATTGGATATCATAGCAATTCAAGAAACTCGATGGGAAGGGAAAGGTGTTATGGATATAGGTAATTGTACTATAATGTTCAGTGGGAAAGAGAATGGGAGCAAAGAATTCGGGGTCACCTTTGTTGTACATAAAGATCTTAGAAGTAACGTAATGGACTTCAAACCAATTAATGAACAAATGTGTCTTATTAGACTGAAAACAAAATTCTTCAACCTGACAATTATTAATGTCCATTCGCCTACAAATGTAAAACATGAAATAGATAAGAAATTGTTCTATTATGAAATAGAGAGGTAGTATGACATATCACCTGGCGTGACGTTAAAATTATCTTAGGAGATCTAAATGCTCAAATAGGGAAAGAAGTCATGTATCAGGGAAAAATAGGAAAGTATAGTTTGTATAAAGAAACGAATGGCAATGGAGAAAGACTTGTCAATCTAGCAAAGAGTAAAAATATGTTCATATCCTCCGCTTGTTTTATTGACAATGACAAACATAAAGAAACATGGAGAAGTCCAAGTGGGACAGGATATCAAATAGACAACTTCCTTATAGACAAAAGAAGGGGACAGTAATGTCATCGACGTAAGATCTTTTTGAGGAGCTAACTGCGATTCGGATCATTACTTAGTTAAGATTAAGTATCACAACCGAATAGCAGTACAGGGACTTAAATGAAGTGCAAAACAAAAAAATTGCGTAAGAATTACAGAAATTAAATATAAGAAATGAATATCAAAAGAAGACATCGGAATTTCACGGTACTGGAACTGATACATGGAAAATTAACACCATATGTTGAAAATATAATTGGAGAATATCAAGCATGATTCCGTAGAGGTAGATCTACTGAAGATCAAATATTCACATTGAGGTGCATATTAGATAAATGTAAGGAATACAATATAGAAGTACACCAGATATTCATAGACTTCAAGCAAGCGTATGCTAGTATCTTCCGTCAACAACTGTGTGATACAATGAAATATTTCAAAATCCCAGATAAGTTGATAAGGCTGACCAAAGTAACGATGCAGGATACAAAAGGGTTATTAAGAGTGCAGTCAGTGGTCACGGATTCCTTCCCCATAAATAATGGTTTGAGACAATGAGAGAGCTTAGCACCTATGCTTTTCAATTTGGCTCTAGAAAAAGTCATTAGGCAATTGTATATTGATCCAACGAATTATCATTATTAGAATGACTCAATTTATAGGATATGCATATGGTATATGCATAATAAGCAGAAGCCGAAGAGATGTCAATGAGCAGTATATTAAATTGGTGGCAGCAGCAAAGGAAATGGGTCTAGAAGTAAATATAAATAAAACAAAAGCTATGATACTGACGCGAAACAGCCATAAATTTGAACCATATTCCATTGGCAACATAACCATATACTTCGTTCAAATACTTAGGTACAAAGGTCGCCAATAATAATGATGAAGCAGCCGAGATGAAAAAGAGAGTGTTTCTCGCAAACCAAGCTTACTTTGCTCTGCAGACTTGATTAAGAAATCAGCTACATGGTCGAAGAAACAAAATAAAGATCTATAAAACACTTATAAGACCAGTAATAACGTATGGACTCGAGACCTGGATTCTGGGAGAAAACTCGAAAGAAAAATCTTAAGAAGGATATTCGGGTCAATACAAGAAGGGGAAATGTGGTGGATAAGATACAATAGTGAATTAAGGGACATGTTCAAGGAATATAATGTAGTTGAATACATACAATTCCAAATACTAAGATGAGCTGGACATGTACAAAGAATGTCTGATCATAGAATACCATAGAAAGCACTCTCAGAAAGGATACATAAGAAGAGACTGAGGGGAAAACCTAAAAATAGATGGGAGGATGCTGTTCGGAAAGATGCTTGGGATTTGCTACGACTGAGAGATTGGAAGAGGGCAGAGGATCGAGAATATTGGAGAGGAGGCCATGGCTCGCACTGGGTTGTAGCGCCCCAGAAGAAGAAGAAGAATATTCTCCTGGGTAAAGTATTTCAATGTGTTTATCCTTCTCTAAAAGTAAATTATCTGCGGCCATTTGATTTTCTCCATGGTGAAATCTTTTACTCTATTTTAGGGAGAATTGGAGAACTTCTTCANAAATCTTTTACTCTATTTTAGGGAGAATTGGAGAACTTCTTCACACCCAATACTATATTAATGTTTTCCTTGAACTACTTTACATAAGTAGTCAATGATTTTAATTGTAGGTATAACTATTAATCATAAGTAAAATGTACTTACATGATATACGATATTTACGAAGTGACAAAAGTGAAAAAGGACTTCTGATTAATTAAATGTGAACTTGAAGAAATATATCATTGCTGCAATTAACAAAACTTATTATGTGCTTAACTGTAAAACTATTCTGCCGTTTCTAGTTTTACAGGGTCAGAAAACAGAAAATTGTCCACCTTTCTATGAGTTCTATTGTTGGAGAGCAATCAGCACCGTAAACTGTTTTTTTTAATTGTGTGAAGTAATGAAACTTAGTAACTAAAATTGAGAAATGTATTTTACAATATAAATTTGATTCCGCTCATTGCAAGAATTATATGATGCATAAAACATGTATATATAGCTTATTTTAAATTGTGTTAATGGTTTATTGCTTAAAACGTAAGTGTGGACAATCATCTATCATTAGTGATGTATTTGCCATCGTCTTATAATGTTTAAAATAAACTTATATTATAAGAAAGTAAACTGAAGTAAATGTGACTCAAACCAAACAACTGTGATTTCAATTTTAATTCGAATTCTTAAAGATATGAGCAAGAATATATTCCAGTTTTCGGATTTCTTTGAATATTTACTTGAACTTGGCAAGGAAAATTCCTAGGAAGAATAATGGGAAACAATCAAAATGGTGATAAATTGAAAGAAATTTATTTCTATGTTGCTCGTTGTTTTATTGGTATAAAGCTTTTTCGGCTGCGTAGCAGCCATCGTCAGTAACATACACTGAAAAATATAAATGTACATAAAATGACAAGAATAAAAATAGAAACATAATATAAAAGTATACAATAATTGGGTGAAACAGTATCAAAAGAAGTGTAATTTTGGTTGTTGTTGAAATAAAGAAAGGAAAGAACAACGAAAAATGAATAAAGAAATCAAATACAGAGTGAGCAAACCGACAAAATTACGTACCTGAGTATTGAGGAATATTTTTGGCGAGTGCGCAGAGTAAGCCGAACGGAGGTCATTAAATGGAAAGTGATTGTGGTTTGCGGGATGGGCGGGGGGAAAGGGGCTGTCAGAGTTTTCCAGGAACTGGCGGCAGAAGACGGAAAGAATTTCCGAGGGTTTTAAATGTTGGGAGTGGAGTGCAGTGTCCTGGAGAGTTGGGGATGAGAATGAAGGAATTTGAAGGCTAAGTTCATGAGGGGAATGAAATTCAGGGATTTGTTCATTTAATAGGGAAATATTGTTTTTTAGAATACTATGAATATGTAACATTTCTAATTTGATCCGGGGCCAAAATCTATTTTCTACTTCTAAAATATATTGTCATTATTGTCATTTTATGTACATTTATATTTTTCAGTGTATGTTACTGACGATGGCTTCTATGCAGCCGAAAAAGCTTTATACAAATAAAACAATGAGCAACATAGAAACGCCTTTCAATTTATCATTCTTTGATAATGTTGCTAAAGCTCCACAATTACCAAGTATAATCAAAATGGTGTGTTGTGTACATCGAACATTTTCACGGGGATGAAATACTGAAGGTGAAGACTTAAATAGATGCTACAGGAGAGATCAAATACCATCCTTGTAGTAAATTGAAACTAGTGGTAGGAACCGTTCCCTCCGTATTATTCTATTTGGTCGCGTATATGCTGCAGAAACAAAACAATGTAATGATTCACAAGAGAGGAGAAACAGACTTCAAGAAGAACATTAACAGAAAATTGTTGTAGTAGTGTAGTCGGAAAACCGAAACGAGAAAGAAATTGAATTTATCAGAGTGATGATAAAATTTTATTTTATGGTAGTTATGATAGTGTTCCGCGGATCGTTAGAAGTGCAAAAACTAATAATGATATGAAACACGTGGAGTGTGAATCAAAATATCAAAAATTAATATTTTACACGGAAATAAATCTTCTGTAAAACCACAAATCAGGAATTTATTTTATTATTATATGTCGTAACCATAGAACTCTAACTATGGAATACTGAGTCCGTGCAGTGCGAGCGAACCGACAGCTCAGATGCCCACCACCACTAGCAAGTGGTTGGGTCGGCCCAGCTCCGCGTAACACAAGCGCCACTGAAGTTTTGTTCTACGTGTTTGTCTTTAATACGAAGTTGTATTGTTAAAATAATACTTACGACTAATAAAGGTAATAGTTTTAATTAATGATAATTTCTGTATTCCATATTAATATTTATTTCTTAATAAGTTGTTCACACACAGCACATTGTATTTTTTCTACAGTCTTAAAATTTTTACATTACGTATTTTGAATTAAAATAAATTTGTTGAGCTTTTGGCGCAGGACTAGCTTTGACTTATTAATTATTGAAGTCTTTTCTTTTGCATCAGAAAAAGATATAGTTTTTAAAACAAAGTACGAATTATAGAAATCTCTTAGATTGCGATGAACCTCACCGCCAGGTAACAGATTAATCATGTTACGTCGAATGAAAATGGGAGACGGGACCGTACCGTATAGGAAGTACTTTATTTGGGTAGTATAAAGGTAGTATAAACCCAAAGGTATAAAGTAAAGGTATAAAGGTAGTATAAACCCAAATAAAGTACTTCCTAAGGGAGTCGCCTCAGATGAGGAGTTTAGTCTCTACGAGACCACCTCAGAGGTCTTTGGGTTTCACAAGTTGAATGAGAATGGTAGACGGACCCGGGTGGCGAACGGGATGGCGCAGTCGGTAGACGCATGAGCACGCAGAGCTCAATCTCCCGGGTTCGAACCCCGGTCTCCTCTCCCATTTTCATTCGACGTAACATGATTAAAGTACCAATTAACTTTATTATCTTCATTTCGTGACTATCGTCACGAGATTCAATATTGAAGGGGCAATTTTTAAATAAACATACACGCCTGTAACACATATTTTCTGGAACAAGATGGCTTCTTTTCTTTATTATACATAAATAATCTATACAAATTCTTAACTGGTCTAAAAACTTCACTCGACACATTGACAAGGTGTCCCTTGAGATAAGTGCAGTAAAAGTAATGAACTCAGAGTGGCACATGCTTGTTTGGGTTATCGCCTGGCTGTGGAAGGAGGAAAGGGAGAAGGATGAGGAGAGTTGACGTATTTAAAAATTTAATGATCATGAATATAGTCTTCTCAGGAATACCTGACTGGAAAGAGTATGGGTGTGAGTGTTTAGAGAATCTCCTTCGTTATGGTTTGTCCTAAGGTGGAGGGGATGAATGAATAGAGCGGTGTGTGATCGCGAGCTACAACTGGGAGGTGTGTAAGCTCAGATTACTAGTTTTTAAAATTCATATTCTAAAACTTTATTTATTTATACTTTTTTACACACAGCGTCTTATTGACACATTGCATTTCATAAATCCTAATTTTCATTATTATCCTTCCAAATAACAAAAACCATATAATGAAGTTAATCAAATACCAAATTAATTGATTTTCTTTTTTCTTTAACACAAATAGAATTTCTTTGAGAACCAAATGAACATTGGTAGAAAATTTGACAACTGAGCCAGGCAATATTACTTTTCAGATACATACTGATTCTCTTACAATTTTCTATGGTAATGTGAACTTGAGTCCATTACGTACAAATTTCCATTCAGTCACGTTTAATAGTTTCAGAAGTTTCAGCTCACTCACAAATTTAACACTTCATCACACGATATTCGAAAAAAAAAAACGTACAGCTGCCGATAACATCCTGATAAATGTTTTTCATTTTTAATTTCACATAGCACACGTCACTTATTTTATTCTTTGTGTGATTTTACCTCAAATTTCCACTGGTATTTTATCTTTAAGTGGTACATTTTCACAATAGCTTATTATGTCTTAAGAGAATTTACCTTTGTTAAAACTTTGTAAAAAATTGTTAGAATTTGGGAATAAAAGTTTGTTAAAACTTTTCACATTTTTACAATAAATTCTTCTCTAAAGAGTTATTTGAGTCACACAAATTATTTACAGGATTCAAGTTATTATAGAACCACTAGAAAACTAATTATCCATTTAACCGTTCACCTATTAATACACAGTATTATACACAAATATTTTCTTCTATTCTAATTATTTTTAAATGTCAGAAAATTTAATTTTACCTCTGTTATTTCATATTTAAATCAAAATACAATGTACAAAAATGTTTTCATAAATTTGTTGCAGATTAATTAACCAAGACATCTCAATAATTATTAATGCAGTTAATCATAATAAGTCTTAATATGTTCGTGCGTTGAAAAATTACTTCCTTATTATCATGTTCCATTTTTCGACCTCAAATTTGATATATCTTTTTTATAATTTCGCGTATAGGTCTTGAATTAAACTCAATTGTTACTTGCCAACGTTTCGACACCTATTGTGTCTTCATCAGGGCTTATAATACTCCATACATTTTCCACCGAAACACTAGATTACCATCTCACCAGCCACTCATCACCACTAATATTTAAACATACTCAGCCAACTACCAGTTGCTCAGATGTAGTTGGCTGAGTATGTTTAAATGTGGTGATGAGTGGCTGGTGTGATGGTAATCTAGTGTTTCGGTGGAAAATGTATGGAGTATTATAAGCCCTGATGAAGACACGATAGGTGTCGAAACGTTGGCAAGTAACAATTGAGTTTAATTCAAGACCTATACGCGAAATTATAAAAAAGATATATCAAATTTGAGGTCGAAAAATGGAACATGATAATAACGAAGTAATTTTTCAACGCACGAACATATTAAAACTTATTATGATTAACTGCATTAATAATTATTGAGA
>NNCF01134963.1:0-11859 GCA_002313205.1 Laupala kohalensis
GCACGGGAATTTATGTGCAATCATCTTGAGCGTCACATAAATGTATTTTGAATATTTATTCCCTCTTTCATAGAGGTTCTAAATTCTGTTATTCTAAAATTTGTCCTCTATTCTCTAGTGGGCATTTATCAAGTTTTCATTGTCTATCCTTTGCTAAAACAAAGATAGTAATTTACGAGACCTGCAGTAAATGTAGGAACTCANTCTTTTGATGACAACTTCGCTACGTTTTTTGGTACTTTGTATCCACACGGACATTGTCGTCCGTTGTAACTACCACGAATAAAACTTGTTGTTGAGTTTATACCATCTTATCAATTCCTTCCCTTAACGGGACACAACAAATACCATGTAACCTACTAAATTAAGAATTTTAATGTCAAATAAATTACTTTATTGACATTGATAAAGAATAGTTCCATATTGAAAGAAAAAGGATCCAGGTTTTTATGGCTGTATCTGCACTACAAGAAGGCAAAGGCAAAACGTTGGAAAAACGGGGGGAGGCTCTTGATCTACTAAAATTTATTCAACAGTATAGATTGGAAAATTCTGTACCCAACATTGTAATTTTGTTAAGAATTTTTTTAACAATTGCTATCAGTGTCGCTAGTTGCAAAAGAAGCTTCTCCAAATTGAGATTGATACAAAATTATCTTCGTTCCACAATGAGTGATTTAAGACTACAAAATCTTGTCATATTGTCCATAGAACAAGAAATTACAAATAATATAAATTTTAAGAGCATTTTATACGATTTTTCTACTATGAAAGTTAGAAGAGTAAATATATAAATATGTTTACATACATGTGTAAAATTTGTTTGTTTATCCAAAAGAAATGAAATTATTTATTTATAAATATATAATAAAAAGATTTAATGGTAATTTTGTTTTGTAAATTAGGTATATGTTTTGTCTCATAGGTGGGGAACCTGCGGCCTCCGTAAGTTTCTTCTGACCTTTAAAAAAGTATCTTGTATTTTTTATAAAAGTTGCATTTATAGGTATATCAACTTCTGTGGCCTCCTTTATTACTGCCTAATTTAAATATGGCATCCAATGGTAAAAAAGTTCCCCACCTATAGTTTGCCTCAATTACAATTATTAATTTGTTTATTAATTTATAAAAACCATCATGTGATTGACTTAGNTATGTGATTGACTTAGAAAGGGCAGCAAATTGGAGACCACCCCGGGCGGAAAAAGTGCCACTGGCACCTTTGCTTATATTTCTTCATTGAATTCACCAAAATAATTAGCAAAACTCAATTGAGAAAAAAAGGAAGACGGTAGCTTAAATGAACTGCTTCCATGAAAACCGTATGTCTACTTTCAGAAGGAAATTCCGAATTCAAATCTAACCTTACTGCGCGACAAGGAGGGACGGCTGCTTCTTAGAAGAAATATCTTCGAAGAAATATGTCGCACCCTGGAAGGAAATCAACATAACGGTTGATAAAGTCTAAATATTTTTGGCCCGGTCTCAACCAGGATATACGAAGGACGACAACGGTCACTATCTACATTCAAACCACCAGAGGAAACGTGTGACCTTGCATATGGACATTGTAGGACCATTTCCATAACCATTAGGTTTCAGATACGCAGTTACAATTATCGACAGTTTCACACGTTGGGCGAAGTAATTCCCGTAGCTGACATCACAGCTGAAACAGTAGGAGATGCTCTTCTACACGGCTGCATTTCACGCTATGGTGTTCCTTCAACAATCATTACTGACCAAGGCCCGCAATTCGAGGGATGTTTATTTAGAGAATTATTACGTCTCGGAATTAACAGACATAAAACTTGTGCAAATCACCCGTAGTCTAACGAAATGATCGAAAGATTACATCGTCAAATAAAAGCAGCATTAATGTCACGACACTATGGATAAAAGCTTTGCCCTTAGTCATGCAGGGATTTCGGACATCTTTCCGGGAAGAACTTAACTCTTCTACAGCAGAACTAGTTTTCGAAAAGACACTTACGCTACCCAGTGACCTATTTCATGAATGTGGTAAGAATGTGAGTTATGTACAACATCTTACACATCATATGCAAAACCTTAAACCGGTCACTCCAAGGCTAAGAAAAACAACCATTTCATTCATTCATTCATAACGAAATGGAAAAAGCAACACGAATTTCTACGTGATACCCAATTCAATAAAGCATTGGTTCCACCATACAATGCATATTAAAATATTGACTCGTTCACAAGACAATAAAACTGTGGATATACTTGTAAATAAACACTTACGCGTCAGTGCAGATTAAGAATTAAACCGGCATTCTTCGCCGCAGAACCACATGAAATTAACATTTCACGGACGATTCACAAAGAAACAGAAGATGCTCCAACAGAAGTAACATCACCTTCCAGTAAAACTCGCTCTGGCAGACGAGTATAATTTCACAGGAAACCGAATTTCTTTTAAGCAAAACTCCAATGTCATATTTTCGAGTGTAATACTTATGTTATATCCAGAGTTGCACTGCAACTATTTAATACTGGAAACTGAATTATAATACAAACATTCATTGTAGTGAAAAGAAAAGTATAGAAACATTGTTGCAATTTCTACGGATTGTTGCAGTGTCAAAATATTTATTTAAAAAAAACTAATATTTTCTATATTACTAATCTTTTTTCTAATATTTTTTCTATATTACTTTTTTCCTCAGAAGCTGAACCAATTCCGCGGTTTCCAGTTAATGCACCACTGTACAAAACGACTGTATAAACCCATGGGTGCACTTATATATTACTATGTTTGTTTCACATATTTGAATGTTAATATGCACTATTTACATACGGAAGACAATGTATGATTTGATTTTTGTGTACCCAAAATGAACTATCGCATTCACAGCACTGTATTGATTACTCCAGAAAGGAATTCTGCAAAGTATTCCAAAATGGTATTATCTGTACTACGCAAGAGCGAGATAGTTATGTTTTACGAAGCAAATTTCAGTCAGTGGCATCGAACCTAGAATGGAAATGAAAAAGTTCTCTCCGAAACTGGAATTAAATACCATAATTCGGAAGAAAACCTTAACTGTCAAGTGTCTTAATACATTTTTTTCTTCCCAAATAAAAAACTGCTGTTCAACCCCAAAATTCCTAACAAACACCAGGACTGCTACCGAGGGCGAGAGACAGGCAAACCCCACTCCACCCGCCTCATCGCCGACCCCGCCGAAGGATTACGTCGGCCGAGAACCCGCAGGACTATGGATCAAGACACAAGTGCAACAAAAACATCGTTTTAAAGAATGCTCAGTGACGTTTTTCCCAACCAGGCGGAGTAATGTAGCGGAGCCTACACAGCAACATTATAAATACCAAAACTGCTCCTAAAAACTTTAATATACAGGAAACCTGGATTATTATTAGTGAAAACTAAGCAACAAGACTTTGTTGATTTTGATACCAAACTTCATTCTACTCCAAACTAGTGCACGCGTTACATAGTTCACGTACTCGCTTGTATTCTGTTCAGTGCTAACCTCGTGTTCGAAGTTATCAGATGTGAAACACAGCTCACGATGGAACTTAAATTTGGTACGACCGGACAAGTGATATTACTTTGAGTTATTGTACACGTGAGTAATATTCAACTGACCAGGAACTGGTTAAACTATGCTGTAAGACAATTGACCAAAGACGGCGTGCCTTTAATGTATTTAACTGTACATTTAATTTGGCCTTGTCTTCATTAAATAACATGTTCGTTTGATTGAATTTATATCATCCTAATTCCAGGTAGTACAGTTAATTTTGATAGTTTTGTGGGGGTTCATCTAGGACACGCCGCACATTCATCTTAAGTAGAAGTTAGCAATCATTTATAAAGATGAATACCTCCCCTACAAAATATTGGTGACCCCGAGATGATCCAATTCGTCATACTTATAAATTTTTACAATTATTATAGTGATTGTAAACTAAGCAACGAAGATAAACAGTAGAATATCTAACTAGTCTCGCGGACGAAATTGCATTGCTATAATCAGCTGTAAAATCGAATTATTTTAATTCCAACATGTCGACTGATAATACCTATCTCCCTATCACTACACAGAATACGCATTCCACTACATTCTCGTTTCCTTGCTTCTGGAAAGACAAACCGAGAGTGTGGTTTGCTCTCGCGGAAGCTCATTTCAACACGAAGGGAATAAATTCCCAGTTTCAAAAGCACGTTAGCATTTTGAACTGCCTAAATAGCTGTATTATTAGAGATTGGAGAGACTTTACTACTGCCTGGTAGACCTAACGCTGACGACATGAAACAGTTCCTGTTCCATCAGTTCACAAACTTGCAAAGAGCGAGAATAGATAAGATACTTTCGGTCAAATCGATGGGAGATCGAACTCCGTCCGCGTTTCTTAAACATTTACGGAACCTGGGCGGCACCGAGCACCAGGAAAACACATTCTTACTAGAAATCTGGCTGCTTGCGCTACCAGTACAAATCAGAGCCATTCTAGCAGGATTTTGTACTACGGACGTCAATGTATTGGCGGCACTAGCTGACAAGAAGCCATCGTCAACGACGGTAGCAGCGACCCAGGGGAACATACCGACACGAGCGACAACGCAAAATGTGGACCTCCCGACGACGACGACGTGGACGGGCGCAGAGGTATTCCAGACGCCTGCCGCAGCAGATCCCCGGCTTGACTATCTTATGCAGTCAGTAATGATGCTAACCCAGCAGCTGGCACAGCTGCAGACTAAGCTCACCAAACCGCACTTTAGAAGAGAACAATTTAGAGGTAACAAAGGGCAACCCTGCTGCCTTTCAGATAAATATGACTTTAGCCAGTTGTATCCTATTCCTCGAATTCCATAATTTTCTAGTTTACTTAGGAGAATTTCACGATTAATTGAATCAAAAGCTTTTGTGATGTTACGAACTAAACGTTCGTAAGAACTTACCTTATTAAATTCAAGAGCATTATGTATTACGATAGCTTCGTATGCAACCTTTGTACGTGCAAGTTCCTCATAACTTACACAAGTTCCTTGAAGATTATAGAAGTTCATTGTAAATTATATGTTCTTTGAAGATTGCAAGATACATGTTCCGTGAACATTATGTAAGTTCCTAGAAACTTATAGGCATTCTTTGGAACTATTTCAGAACGCACCCATTATAAACGTTCTGTGCTCCACCCTATATAAGGGGAAGCTCACAGCAACTCATCATCGGTGTCCCATGCCAAGCGACGCACAGAGCAGTCACGCTGCTACTCAGCAGTGTGCAGTAACGAACGGCACTCATAGCAGTCATGCTGCTACCCAGCAGTGTGCACTCATGCAGCAGCAGTTATCACTGTTAACGTCACGCAAAGTCGCAATGAACAAGCATCTTCGTCGTGGCGAACTTCGAGAAATTACGCGATGACAGTGTGGTGCAAGTTAACGTCGAAAAACTTGAAATATCCAAAGCTCATATTTCTAAAATTACAGTGTATCTTCGGAAAGCTGCAATTTCCAGTCATCGCATTCTACTTCCAGTCCACGGAGTCTGCAACACTTCGCAACCTTCATCCAAGACCATGAACAACAGTAATCATGGCGAAAACCAAAGGACGGAAAAATTGTCTGTAACTTCCTTGTTTGTAAATATTAACTTGCTCGTATCACATTGTTTGCAAGTTGACAAATATTATTTATTTCTCATAACATTGCCTTAGTAATTTTGACCTTGCTATTAATCTCAACATTTATAATCAACTAGTATACGTATTGTGAGTTTTGAATAATTTAGGGATTAATTGTGAAATGTAAAAGAAAGAGCATTTAAGTTTAAAAGGAAAAGTTCGTTGGAGGTCAGCGAAGGACCGTGGGTGCGGTATGAGGCTGGCTCAGACGGCGTCGGCGGGTCTTTCATGTCGAGCAAAATTTATTAGGGTTTAGAAATCGCAGGCTGGCGAGGGGATGAGGGAAAAGAAATACCCTCCGTAACATACCCCAGATGTGCAGAAACTAGCAACATGTACAAACTTGCTAGAAAAATCGTTAAAAGCCACAGCGTCGTCGAGAACGTTCCAGAAATCCGTTGAAGATTTTTTAAAGGTTCCAATGAGAGTCAGGGCGTGAGAGAGGGAAACCATTTAGGCATTGGGGGCTGTCAGTCACGTGACATTCAAAATTTTGAAGATTTTCGGAAAAAAGAAGGGATAGAGCCAATTTAAGGCAGAACACTCAAAATTTCGCTCTCAGATACCAGATTTCGCGCAGATACCAGATTTCGCGCTCGTACCAGTTTTTACTCAGACGTATTACGAGCTCATACCAGATTTCGCGCTCGTACCAGTTTTTACTCAGACGTATTTCGCGCTGATACCAGATTTCAGTCGCTCACATCTCGCAGTTTTTCGGAGGAGATTTTCCTCACATCTCGCCGTTTTTCGGAGGAGATTTTCGTCTCACTTCTCGCAGTTTTTCGGAGGAGATTTTCGTCTCACATCTTACAGCATTTTCGTTCGGGCTTCTAGTTAGAAGCACCGTACTGTAGTTCGCTCCGACGTTGAGTCATGTTTAAAGTCTTTCGAAGATTATTCGCTGACAGCTAGTTGCTCGAGAAGCTTAATTTACTGAACTTTGCTTTGGAGGATGTGCTAACGCTAAACATTATGTTGTAACAACATTATTCGACATCCAGCCGAGTTGACCTCTTCATGCGGTCCGATAACGTCGCAGTCGTTAGGTCGTGGTATTTCGTAAGCTTTGGGGAATCCAGTTCGAGGAACGAGCCGGTGTTTTCTGGGAAATGATGACATCACCTGTTGGAGACTACCCGAGCCGTTGATCTGCTGAAATGCCGTCTGGAAGTCGGCTTTCCATTCTTCACATAGACTGACTGACCTGTCCACTTGTAAGGTAGAACATAAAAGTTGGTTGCATCCAACAAGGCGCAGTGGCGAGAAGACCAGTGAATTATTGACAAATGATGACAGCTCAAACATTGAACTATTGAACTTTTTTATCTACTGAGAACTATGGGCAGTTATCGTAAAAGGGTTAATGAATCCTAATTGTATTGTAATGTAATTTTCGCAAAGGTTTTTTTTATTGTTTTGTTTCTGATAAGAATAATAGTGTTAAATTCAGTGTTTTATTGTGTCTTTTGGTGGGAATGTGGCCCCTTTGGTCTATAAATGATTGATGTGTTATTTGTGTCTTTTGGTGGGAATGCGGCCAATTCGGTCTGTAAACAATTGATGTTTTATTTGTGTCTTTTGTGGGAGATCTATTTAGTTGAGGGATATTTTAGCCATTAAAATAGTTTTTATCAATGGATTTATTAGTCCAGCGTTTTCCTTAAGTGGAACCACTGCATGGTCCTTTTCCTTCAGATAAAAATCGAACCTTTTAAATATTGTGGAACCCTGAGAAGAGCTAGCCGAGGTGTTTTTAAAATTTATAAATTAAATAAACATATTAGTAAAATCTTATTATTCGTTCTGCCACAGTATGTAGCACTTTTCTATCATCCATGTCTTTATTTGATACATACCAAATATTCATTTTCTTTTGTTGGGGGGTCGAGGAACAAAAACTTGTTCCCCAGCTGGGACTTATTCCCTTAATATGCACCAGGGCGGTCATATATCAATTTTGCTACAACACATCATAGTAATTCTGTTTAAAATATATTTTGGGGGATTGTAAGGGTTTATATATTTATATATGTACAATGAATACAACTCCTTATCTAGGGAGACGTGGGTGGCATCTATGGGACCTGAGCTGTATCAAGCATTATTTCCACTTACTTGTGCTTGATTCTCTTACTATTTTCTTTGCTACCTTTCTTGGTAAACTCTTGCTCCCTTCGACCCCGACGCTATTAGGTTTCGAGGGCTAGGGCGTGTCTTTTCATCCTTCCTTCAAGGTTTACTCTCTACTCTTCTCTTTTTTCACTCTTCTTTTCTGTGGTTTCCGGCCTCAGAATATGAGAACCACGGGTTGTTTCCTCCCTGTCGTAAGAGCCGACTAATGGAAACACTTGGTCCCTGGCCAATGGCTGGATGGGCAGATGAAATTGAATACAATTCAATGGCCAGAAAGGCAGATGAGCCATACCCTATGACTGGGTAGCAGCGGTCATAGTACCGACTGTAGGTAGAGACGAAGACGTCAGTATAGCTACAGATTGGAAAGCATGAGGCGATCGTGGAAACCATGATATCGGCTCTTGTACTGCAATGTGGCAAGCTCCGGATTAGCTACCACATTATTCATCCTGGTCCCACACGACCATATCCACTTTTATGAAACATGGCAGTTCCTTTATCAGAATATTCCGAAGTAAAATGTCCACGCTCGGATCTTCGGGTGGACACTTTTAGAGGTGAGCCACGTGAAATTGAAGTAATAGAAGAAAGAGGAAATATCCAGGAGAAAAAGAAAACACCAATAATGAAGATTGCAACATGGAATGTGAGAACAATGAATAAAGAAGGAAAACTTGAGAACCTTAAACATGAAATGAAGAAAAACCAAATAGATCTGATGGGACTAGCGGAGATAAGGTGGATTGGAGAAGGAGAATTGTTAACAGATGAGTACAAGATGGTATACAAAGGAGGAGATAAGAAATATTGTGGTGTGGGATTTATATACAAACGGAGTCTGGACAAATATGTTACAAAGTTAATACCCAAGAGCGAAAGAGTCTTTGCCTTGAAAATGAAGAGTGATCCGGTAGATACGTTAATCATACAGGTATACATGCCAACATCTGAACATACCGACGATTTTGTGGATGAAGTATACAAACAAGTAGAAGAAATAATTGATGAAAATGGAAAAGGTCAAGTAAGAACAATAATAATGGGAGATTGGAATAGTGTGGTTGGAGAGGAGAGTGTTCATGGCATAGTTGGAAAATATGGATATGGAAAAAGGAATGAAAGAGGAGAAAAACTAATAGAATTTTGTAAACAATATGATCTCTGGATATCAAATACTTGGTTTAAACAACATAAAAGACGGCTGTACACATGGATGAATCCAGGAGATAGAATGCGATTTCAGATAGATTACATCTTGGTTAATCAAAGGTTTAAAAATAGTATTAAGAAAGCAAAGACTTATCCAGGAGCTGATGTCAACTCAGACCATAATCTGCTTGCTATTGAAATCAGAACAAGATTGAAACATGTGAAGAAAAGAACAACACCAAAGAAGTGGAATAATGAAAAGTTAAGAACAGAAGGTGGAAAACAGTACAAACATGAAATCGAAGAAAAACTGAAGAGCAATATCGCTAAAGAAAATGTGAAAGAGGATTGGAATGAAATGAAAAATGTCATCTTGGAATCACTAGAGAAAAATATTGGAAAGAAAACAGATAGAACAAGGAAAGAATGGGTAACACAGGAAATGATACAGAAAATGGAACAAAGAAGAATGTGGAAAAGAGATAAAACTGAAAATGGCAAGAAACAATACAAGAAACTTAATAACGAACTAAGAAGAGAAACGGACAGAGCAAGAGAAAAATGGATGGAAGAACAATGTGAAAAAGTAGAAGAGCTAGAAAAATACAACAAAACTGAAGAAATGTATAAAATAGTGAAGAACTTAACAAAAAAGAAACCAAAAGCGATCTCTAAACAAGGAATGATGAGGAAAGATGGAATGATAACTTCAGATGTCGAAGAAAATAAAGCAATTTGGGTTGAATACATCAAAGAACTGTATAAAACGGAAGATAATCAAAAAATGAATGAACTAGAAGATGATGAAGAGAATAGTGGAAACAGATCGGAGAACATAGAAGAGTGGGAAGTAAAGAAAGCAATCAAAGAACTGAAAAATAATAAAGCACTGGGTTGTGATAATATACCATCGGAAGCACTGAAGGCATTAGGACCTTGTGCCATAACTAGAATTACAAACATAATCAACAAGATTTACAACACCGGAATATGGCCTGAAGAACTTTTGAAAACCATTCTAGTACCCTTACCAAAGAAGACCAATGCAACACAATGTAAAGACTATAGAACCATCAGTTTTATATGTCATCTAACTAAAACCATAACAAGAATTATATTCAAAAGGATTGAAGGAAAAATTGAAGAACATTTAGGAGAAGATCAGTTTGGATTTAGAAAAGGGAAAGGAACAAGAGATGCAATGGCGTGTATGAGAATGCTAGGAGAAAGGATGCTGGATATGAACAAGAATGTGTACGTGTGTTTTATAGATTGGGAGAAAGCGTTTGATCGAGTGGAATGGAATATATTGCTGAGAGTATTGAAAGACATTAATCTGAACTGGAAAGATCGCCATCTAATTAGAGCACTTTATAAAGGACAGAAGGTTGTAGTAAGAGTAGATGAAGAAGAAACAGAAGAAATAATAATTGGAAGAGGAGTTAGACAAGGATGTTGTATGTCACCTACACTCTTTAATCTGTATGCTGAAAAACTTTTAGAGGAAGCATTAAACAACACGGCAGGCATTAAAATTGAGAATAAACGCTTAAGAAATATTAAATATGCTGACGACCAAGCAGTGCTGGCTGAATCTGAAGGGGAATTAAAAATAATGATTGAACACATAAATGAAGCCGGAAAAAGATATGGAATGAAGATCAATATAAGTAAGACTAAAGTTATGAAGATAGGAAAAACGGATTCAATAATACATATACAATTAGAAGGTCAAGTGCTAGAACAAGTGAAGAGTTTCAGATATTTAGGTGGACTTATACGAACAGATGGAAGTTGTACTGAAGAAATCAGAAGTCGAATATGTATGGGAAAGATGGCATTTGAAAAGATGAAAGACCTACTGACAACAAAAAGAATACCATTGAAGTTGAGAAAACGATTTTCTAAATGTTACATTTGGAGTGTGGTACTGTATGGAGCGGAGACGTGGACATTAAGAAAGAAAGAAGAGAAATATCTGGAAAGCTTTGAAATGTGGGTGTGGAGAAGAATTGAAAACATCAAGTGGTCAGACAAAATAAAAAACGAAGAAGTACTTAGAAGAGTTGATGAAGAAAGAATGATTTTGAAGACAATAAGGAACAGAAAGAAAAGTTGGTTGGGTCATATATTGAGAAGAGATTGTTTACAAAAGAAAGTAATCGGAGGAAAAATAGAAGGTAAAAGATCACGAGGGAGAAGAAAATTTGGTATGTTTACAGATATTGCACATGGAAGAAGCTTTGAACAGTTGGAAGAGGACGCTCAGGATCGTGAAGAGTGGAGAAGGCTGTGTTGATACCTGTCTTTAGACAGATTTACAAATAAAAAAACAATGAATTGAAGGGGATCATACTAAGTAATTCAGTTTATGTAGTATTTAAGAAACCAATGTATGTATTTATGTTCAGATTGACTAAATGTGTGTTGTGTCAAGAACTTGCCATGAATTACAAAGATCCTACTTTCGTTATCTGCTTTACTTAGTTAAACGTCTAAGTCTATGTTATATTGACTCTGTCAGTAACATGTGAGATATAAGAATAATCCAACAGGGATTTCTTTCTGCTCTAGTGCAATCAAAATTTCATGGAGAAAAGCAAATAGAGCAGTTTCAGTAGATCTTTTTTCTCTAAATCCATGTTGGGGGTCTGTAATAATTTTGTTACATATTAAGAAGCTTTTCAATCTATTATTTAAAGTTTTTCTAGTATTTTTGAGAAACCTGTGAGAAATGATATTGGCCTATAGTTTGTTACATTATGTTTGTCTCCTTTTTTGTGAAGAGGTTTTACGACAGCATTTTTAAAAATTTGTGGGAAGATACCTTGTTTTAAGGAGTTGTTATACAGGGTTGGGCAGGGAGGTATGGATGATTTGAACGGGAGG
>NNCF01134966.1:8103-33473 GCA_002313205.1 Laupala kohalensis
ATATATATTTCTAAAATGATAGGAAACAATTACGAGAGTGTTCTACTCAATTTCCTATTAATACGTCTTAACGACTGGAACGTGGCTTACATTGAACATCATTCACATAAAAATCGCTGGTTCAAAACAACTGGAGAAGTATTATAAATTTTCAAAACTATTCACTACATAAAAACTATTAAATTGTCACGTACTTTAGCAGAATTTACTTCAAATATATCCCTCAAAGATTGTAAAACAAGTCATTATGCCATTGATTACAAAAATGCCTAAGGGCCCATTAGGAATTGATGGAATGGTCCCCTACATGCTTCCGGATGGTAAAGTAGTTTCTTATCCTCCTCGTGGCCATTACCAGAGTGTAACTGCTTTTCTCACAATAAACTTATAGTTGTTATTATAATGACTTAGAAATATATATTCGCACATCTTCCTCTCACACCATTGTCTTGCAGTGGAAACAGCAAAAAATACACACAAAAATGTGTGGGTATTTTGGTATTTTCAAACTGTGCGCCTTTAAGAAATAGTACAATTACGATACATTTTGTAAATTATGTCAGAAATAAAAATGCGTTTTGGTCATCTGTATACAGGATTTAATTTGCATTCGATATAGTTGTATTCATTTTGTTTCAAAATTTTGAATTTTTGAATTAACTGTATTGGATATATGAATTAAATATAGAAGATGTCGGCATGAGTCAGATATTTGGCTCTATTCCAAAAGATACCGAATTCAAAACTCAAATTCGGCTCAAATCTATGGTTTTGTTGATGAGTTGACAAGGGAATAAATATGTTGACATAACACAGTGCAGACATCGTTGCCAACTTTTGAGTCCTTTCCTTACAGATTTGAAGAAGATCTCAAAACTTTATGTTGTACAATTACGATATTCGTATTATACTTTTCTTATCAGACCTTTCAAGTAAAAAGATAATGGTAAATAAGTGTATCTTATAATTACTAAATGAGGTACCTTTTAGAGAAATATTAATTAAAATTCCTGTTATACATGGACGAGTGAGGAAAATTTTAATTTTTTTTCAGCAGTTTCGATACTGACATTTCTTTGTGATATTTATTTCGCATCTTTGTCTCTCTTGAAGAGTAAAACTGAATCTCCACCTGAAACCAAAACATATATTTTCCGTTGAAACATAATAAAAATTGGCAAAATTGTTTATTTTTTTCATTATTTATCAATTTAAATATACTTGTCATTGTAAAACATTCATTAGAATAACATAAGTGATCTTTAATGTGCGTATTGCTGCTCGTGATGTTTGTTAAGCAGAAGAAAACTTACGTGACTCGCATCACGTTGACGTGTTGGGATCCTCACTTTGGCGAACGAAGTCCCAAGTCGTCGAGATGCTTCCTCGTGAAAACGAGCGAGGTGAAATATTTTTCAATTTCTCGAAGAAAACAGAGAATTATCATCAAACTCTTGCGAGCAGCAAGCCATTTTTACTGTTTTTAATACAAATTATTTATTTTGATTGATTGAAAGTTTAGAATGGCCTTTGTTTCTTATACAAAAAGTTCCTGCGTTTACGTTCAGGTACATAATGATTATCATATCTTTATTAAATCGCGACATTTTTTCTTCTTCGATGTGTGTAGAAGGAGTCTTCCGAGCTGAGTTCGGAATTTTGTTTACTGTATTTAGTGAACAAGTTTCGATAACTGTTGACCAATCAGAGTTGGCTCCCGTGATAGGAACCGAATTACCAATTTATACGTTTCATCTTCAACTTCCAGACTGCAGTGCATTCTGGATTTTCGTACTCAAAGAAACTGCACAATGAAGATAAAGAGGCCACTGCACTATCCACTCAACCATTCGAACCAGATGGAGTGGGGGTATTTAGGAATTGAAGTCTCTTTTATACATCCTTCGAACTGTAGGTTGTGGTCCATGGACAATCGCTCCTGTACAGCAAACAGATATGAAATGATCATGTAATTCATGGTCACGAAGACAGAATTCACATTCAACAGACCGAGGAAAAGTGTAAAAATCTTCGGTTAGAGCAGATAATCTATGATGTTTAATGTAATCGCTCACAAAAACTCTCATGACGATGGACTTATCAGCAGTGACCTGATTTGTGCTAACTAAGATGAGAACGCTGTAAACGCTCAAGTTGAAGGAATTGCGACAGATTGCGTCGCGTGCGTGGAAATAGACACTGGCCACTCACCACACACCCCTGCACCCCTCTTCACGCTTTTCTGTCTCGGTGAGTAATAGGTAAACACGCGCTCTCACTAGATTCCTGATGACGTCATCAGTATATTGGCATCGTTCGAATATGAAATAAAGATATATCAAATATATCATTTGCGACTGAAGCAAAATATTATATAGACCTCACTTACCTTAACCCCAAAAATTATGAGACAAAACTCGTCATAGAGGTATATGAAAAATATTTTCATCTGAACCCCTTCACTGACGAGATTTCAAAGTTTTCTCGATCATAACTGTTCCGAGAGATTCTTCCTTCCAAATCATAATTAACGCCCGGGAATTTGAGAACTTTTCAGAATTTTTGAAAAGTTAATTTTTCTTAATCAAACATGATTTCTACAACTGTCCAGAAGCTATAGAAATATTGTTTTTAAAGGAAAGAAAACATCATTTACCTCTTTCAGCAAAGTAAAGGAAACATTATCAGATAATGCAAGGAATTTATTGATAATGCAACCTACTAGATGGAAATGTGATTCACGCGAAACGTTTTCAGAAGATATCAGTGAAGGTTTGAAAAGGACTACTTGTAAAATAGTACGAAAATTTACCACTCTTCTATTCTAGAAATTCTCTACTCTCAAGTTAACATCTTTTAAATATCAAAATATTTTGATTAATTTATAACCATTTCAGCACGACATTGTTCAGGAGGCTCGAACGTAGGAGATCACGCTTATGTTAGACAACAGTGGGAAAAATTACATTTGAATTGTTTGACTTTCACTTGTACCCAACCAGATTAGAATTTACTAATTAGCGAATAAAATCATGACTGACTGCTTTATATGGATGCTTCAATTAACGTTGCGAAGGATTCTCATTCGATCTGATGTACGAGTACACTTTCACCGCACTGAGATTTCACTCAACTTGAGTAATTCATTTCCTTTCGCATGAAAACTACTTATCCTCTTACTCCCTTGTATTTGCACACTACGAGAAACGTTAAGCGGACAAGAGAAAGATAACATTACATCAATATAAGTAACCAATAATTACATAAAAATAATTTAATTTCATTGAACAAAAAATATGCTAATTGAAAAGAGAACGATGCATATTGATTTACTTTCTCCACTAAGATGCTAAAATGCTTTTATTTAGCTTTTGGTGTACTTTCTTTTCATGCTGATTTTATTTGGTATGCACGAAATATTGGTAAACAAGGTAAATTGTTGTAATTTTTTGTGCAAAAAGAGAACATAGGAGCTGTCAAGGTGAGACCTGTTGTTGGGGATGTGAGAAGACTGGAGTTGGAAATGAACCAAGGAGCTTTTGTGATGGTTCGGAGGAATCGGTTTTAGAAAACTTGCAGACGTTGTATGTGTTATATAATTGAATCTCGCTCCAATGTACCACGCAGTCCTGTACGTTCCGGTTAAAGGCGCCGGCAAACGACGCATGTGAAGGCGAAAATGCGGGCAGCTTATCCGCTTAATGAGCGGTCGAAGACTCCAGAAATACTTTCGTCAAGCAAAGAGCAAACGCCTCCCAGCTGAGAGACGGGGACCTGATGATGTTGCTTCGAAGGCAGGTCTCGTACTGTTTCCAATCTTTTTTGGTCCACTGCCCCTTTTCGAAAAAGAATTATCTGCCTCCTATTTCTGACACTAGTGGTGCAGAACTATTGCACATACTTTCTCAAAAACGTTTCTCGTTCTTGACTAAAGCGTGTCAATAAGACTTTATATCGGTGGCTTCCACGAACAATCAGGTACCTGCACTTTTTGAAAGAAAGAAAAGGGATAATATGTCATAAATGTTTGTTTTTTGCTAAGTTTCATTTGTATTACTCTAAACGATTCAAAAAAATTTATTTTTCTCGAATCGATTAGTGAAAATTCACGTACAAACTGTAAAAAAACCCAGTAATAACCAGTTAAGTAAACGTTGAATAGGAATAAATAGAAATTATCTAGAACAATATTAAGAATTTAGATTGATATTATTAAACGACTTTTTGTAGACAATCATTTAGTTTATTCCACAACGTTTTAGAAGCGTTTTGTAGACGTGAATAGCGTCAATCAACAATTTAGATCAACAGGGTACAACAATAAAAACTCAATGTGTTAAGGTAACCAGCTAAGGTATTTCTCCTTAATTTTTCAAGGTAAAAACATAATTACCTTTTTAGTTTTTTTATGTAAAAACATAGTTTTTCATCTCAGCTTCGAAGTATTACAATATCAAATTTAAATGCCAATGTTATTACAGAAAATCGTTTCGGAAACTTTAAACGGCCGTAACTCGTAAAAAGAAAAAGTACACTTGCTTTTTACTTACTGGAAACCACAGATATAAAGAGAGTTTCAGTTTTTTGACACGATTCTCCAAATATTTGACGTCCGCTTGATGACGCTGCGTTCATGACGGTCATTGAAGGTATCGTTAATCAACCTTTGACATACGAGTTGTCTATTTTGCACGTAGCTTATTCAACCTTTTGATATTCGCAAGATTGACCGGAGTTACAAAGGAAATAGAGAGAACAGGCAAACACATTTGTCTTGACTCAAATTATCATTAAGACTTTTATGCTCAGAGTAATTATCATTAAGACTTATGCTGTAAGTGTGAACCTTACAGACATCTGAGAATTCACTAATTTGGTTGCGAGATACCACAACAAGTAACTTTGATGTACAGTCGTCTATTGAGGGACGGGATTCTCTTACATACTTATTCTTTCTTCAGATTTTTATGATGGCGAACTTGCCCTGACAACTCTCATCCCAGAATGCAACATACCGCAACCATATTGAAAGCATCTTGAAAACAGAAATTATCTTGAGGATATCCGCCCACAATTGCCACCTTAACCTAAATTAACGATGTTTTTGGCTATTCTTAAATTAGCTCAGTGTTGTCATCTTTTCTCGTGTGAATTTTGGGATTTCTCTACAAAAAGCACTTTTTTAGCTTCTCCTTAACCCTCAATGACTTTATTTTAATAAATTATTCTCTAATGATGACGAGATTAATATAAGATGCCTATTCTTTTACTAATATTATAAAGTATATAGTGCTTATTTCCAAACGAACAAATCACAGATATAACATGTATGATTGAAGAACATAACTTATTTTCAGTGGTTACAATAGTTTTTATGATACAAAATTTATTTGGACTATTTCCTCTCCCAAACGTAGGCATTTTTTCGTTCCAATACAACGGTATTTTTGAAAGAAGACTCACTTTTTGAACACTTTCATTGTTATTTTCGGACACGCCTTCCAATTTACTTCTGTACTTTATACGTCTCTCGGAGTTGTGAGTAGCCTGACTTCTGAAAAGCGTTGCAATACTCGTCAATCATGTTTCTATCCAAGTAACGCCGTGTTCGGACACCATTGAAGAGCTACATTCCTGATCAAAATTATGGTTCGTATTAAAAGAGATTATTTTGAAAGCATTTCATACTCAAAAAACTTAAATATTCATTTTTAACGATACGATTAAGATTTTACAGAAATTCATCTTCTGATTTGCTCATTTGTAATACCAATTTATATAGTAAAAATACGAGTACTAGTACAAAAATGATTAAAAAAACAGTGTCTCAAATATAATGAATTCAAAAATTATATCTATAAAACAGACAAAATTCACTTTTCAGGTCGGAATTAGTACACTGTATGATAATAGCTAACTATGCATATATTTCTTCCGTGTACTCTACATGCGGAGAAGGCATGTGTTAACTTTCGGTCAAGTGAAAATGACGACGAGCCGGGTATCGAACCCGGACTTCCTGCCTTGATCGCAGGGGTGTTAACCACTACACCACTCGTTCGCTACGAACGGGTAGTGTAGTGTTTAACACCCCTGCGATCAATGCAGGAGTCCAGGGATCGATTCCCGGCTCGTAGCTATTTTCATCTGACCGAAAGTTATCACAATATCCAACTACATTTCAAAAATAGATTTCGAACATTTGTTGTACGACTTCGTTCTTAAAAATGTAGAGGACAAAGATAGAGTACAGAAACCTCGATACTTAACGCAGATACTTTCGTTAAGTTCAATTCGATTCAATCTGACGAGATTTAAAACGTTTTAGAGTATAGCGATGCATTCCTAAGGCTGTCAGCTAGTAAAAGTGGTATATCCACATTTATACCACCAGATCTGTGTATGAAGCAAAGCCAGTAATACATTCTGCTGTTGTATAACAACTCCAATTACAAGTTGCGCCCCGAGACCCAGAGCCAGCCCCACAGGTGAAGAGAGTGAAAAACCGAGCAGAGACCCGTGTTCAACCAGCGAATCGGAATGTTTTCGTGACATGTGGACAGCAGCCAAAAGACGGTTATCGAAATATGCTCTCAGACAGGTCAACATATTTGCCAATCGAAATACATAAAAATATATCTGTTTTCCAATGCGTCTCTTTCCGGCATAAATCTGGGCGAAACGACTGGAACGTTTAGTTTTCAAGGTCTTAATTTTCACTAAAAGAGTAATTAACGCTGTCGACATATTTCAATTGATTACATAAAATTTACGGGCGGAATATTCAAATTGTTATATTGTAAAACTAAAGAAAATGGTGTCATGGCAATGTCCATTGCTTTTGTCTTCGACGTCTTTTTATAAATAAATACATAAGGCTGTGTTTGTATTTTAAAAAGATACCAAAAACGCACTTTATGCAATAATTGAAAATATCGAAATTACTGACTTACATTTCATATTTCTGTTCTGTTGCTATATGAGTAATAAGTGTTACGAACTGAGGCCAGAGTAACCAACATTTGAAAATGTTGTTCAATGAAATGGTTCTTTCACATTTTTTCCATCCGTATGAGAACCTAATTCTAAGTATTTGAAATTCTTTATTTGTTCTCATTTGAATGGCTAGGAAAGTAATATGATGCAGCAATACAACTGATGAACACGACTTGGTGTGGAATGTTTATAATGTTTTTTCCTGAGAGACAATCCTTGTTTTAGTTTTTACTTTCTCATATTCGAAGTACATAGAAAGTTTTGTAATCGAAAAAAATTTCGAAAGAGAAAATTTCGACGGAAATATCCGTTCTGGTTATCCCTGCTTCAGAAAAAGTTGTTTTTGTATAACGTCCGTCCGTTCCTGTCCGTCTGTGCGCAACGATTCTGAGAAAAGGGATGAATATATTCAATTCATATTTCGCATTTACGGTAGAATTTACTTGTTGTCGACGTACGTGCTCTAATTTCTTTTTGGTTTAAAACAAAGGGTACTTCACATGAAGGTCAAGGTACTCTTCCGAATATTTTTGAAAAACGGCTCCAACAATTTTGCTTAAATTTTCTGTACGTAAGATAGAGTTAGTATGCATTACATCCGCATTAGCGATATTTTGCTTGAAAGTTTGGTATAGACCAGACGCAGTAAAATAATATCTGTCTGCTATACTTACGCAGTAGTGTACAGTTTCAAGACGCTTGAATAATATTTAGCAGTATAGAATACACTTATTGTAAACTGAAATGAAATATATGATAGTGATAAAATACATAGGAGGACACAGGCTCACTGCAGATGTGCAAATACATCAATTTTTGTCTACAACGAAATTACATTTACATAATACTTTAACGATAATTTTTGTCACTACGCTGCAGATGGAAAAACGTATATGAGAAAGTATGTGCAATGGTTTTGANAAATACACTCATTGTAAACTGAAATGAAATATATGATAGTGATAAAATACATAGGAGGACACAGGCTCACTGCAGATATGCAAATACATCAATTTTTGTCTACAACGAAATTACATTTACATAATACTTTAACGATAATTTTTGTCACTACGCTGCAGATGGAAAAACGTATATGAGAAAGTATGTGCAATGGTTTTGAACCACTAGTTTTCTTATAGACAATAGAAAGGGTCTCTCTATGGTTTTACGAACAAACCAAATACTTTTTGCGAATAGGATAGTGGAATGGTTACATCGCTTTTCTCACCATACTCTCAGTCTAGAGTATTTTCGAAAACCATTAGCTCAAAAGAAAATATGACATTCACCACCTAGTTTTTTTTTGTGGGGCTTTAGGGCTCGTCAACATCGAGGTCATTAGAGCCCTTACCACCTAGTGATCTCAACTTTCTGCACATCACTTTTTATCACTTTTTTTTATCAAAAATGATATCTGGTATCATGCTGTGGATCATCACACAGAGTAACCAATTACATCATAACCAATCACACAAAGTAACTAATAACATGAGTGCACGTACCGAATCTTAGTGGATAACAAATCAGTCAGGTGTTGAGGTTCTACGTGGAAATCCTGTATCTATAGTAAAGCTAATTCTCTATGTTATGTATAGAAACAATAAATTTCTTAAGAGAATTTCTGAGTACAATTTTTGTGATCCCAGTGAGAACAAACGACGACTTAATTAAACTGTAGCAAAAAGTGAAACGTACACAAATCGATGGAAGAAATTAATTCCAATGTGCACAAGTTCAGAGAAGGATTTAAAAAAATCTAGATCACAACATATAAATACTTCCATATTTTGGGGTCACATTCGATGCTCCATGGATCTGTCATTACGACGAAACGATGTGGAGACTTTCAGTTACGTCTTTGAAGCACGTTCTTGTACCTCCCTACTTTTATCTCCATTGCAGCGTAGACAGCTGTCCAAATCTAGGACACGTCGTAGTTAAAAATCATTTCGTGCGACGCCACAGAGGTCGTGTTTCCCAACAGGTTCAAAGAACGGGTCATTCGGTTCGTCTTCAGAGATTCGGTGCAACGCCACACCTGCAAGCATTGTTGGGTCATGCGCTGGCGACATTTCTGCCCCCGTGGTTGGCGACTCTGCCAAAGGTCACGTGACCGGGAAAAGGCGTGATCACTTGTTTTAATGCACCAGAGCGAAACATGCTGTGGATTTTAATTGGTGATGGTACACGAAGGATCCTGCCAACGTAAGGAACGGCTTGTATCTTACGTGTTAGTTCAGTTGCCTGTCAAGGGCAGTGTTTACTGAAATCGCGGGATAATCTATACCAAATAATCTTCACCGCAAAATTATCTTTTACCCTTCAGAGTAATTTGTAGAAAGGAATGTCGTTTTATGTCAATATTAAAATACCATCAAAAAATCAGAAAAGCAGTTAAAACCTACTTACGACCAGGTGGAGCACAATTTTTACTTATGACCTGAGTTACTAATCGTGAATTAAGTTACCAATCTTTCCAGTTTTCCTAAAAACTTTTTCAGATTTGGTAAAAATAAGTCATCATAGGAAGACCACGCACTTCTTAATTAAATAATACTAACCATCACTCAAGAACCAATTAAACTTTGGAAATTTTCTGAAAAGAAGTTCCAGGTACAATGACGTTGTCTGATAATTCATTTTTCCGCTTCTTTGTTGTGCGTCTCTTCTGTGTATTCTCATTATTACATTGCTAATACAAGGAGGCGACGTTGCATTAGACAGGCGCGTGCTAATGGGAAGAGTGTTTGAGACTGTGAATGGCCTGTGAATCAGAGCAGAAACATCTCGGAGGCATTCGCCCTTCTCGCGTCCAGGCTCTTGAATACAGCGAACTCTTCGAACGAGAAACCACCATTCGTTGTTTTGATCCCTGATGTCATTTTCAAATATGACTCGTAATAAACTCATTTCAGCGAGAAAAATATTAAATTCTGCTTATCTAAATTCCAAACTAAGCAAATTCTGGTATGTCTCCCATATAGTCCATGTTTAAGTCCACTTTAAATAGTTTGCAAATGTTTATTCCCATTTACAGAACGGCATTATCTTTTGAGGCCACTCCACTCAGAGCACTCTGTCTTTAAGTAATACACGAGAGAATAGTTCGGATAATATGTAAATCTCACTCCATAAATTCATGTAAACCTTTATTCAGGGATTTAACTATTTCTTCCTGTAATTTACGTACATGAAACCGATTTTATCTCTTCTCATATTTGACACGGCTGTGTACATTATTTCTGTAGCCTTATTCTGCCACGGGTTTTTCTCCGTTATTGCTTCGGGTAAAAGCGGATTTATATTTAGGACAGGATTTAAATTAAGGCAGAATTTGTGGGCAGCACTTTCATAAATGCAATTCATATTAATAATATCGAATTATTAACTATGATTAATTAGCAATATTTTCAAAGTAATAAATTAATTATGGTAAGTATTTTTTTTAAAATGTCTATTGAACCTCTGCTGGTAAACTTGTTAAATATTCTGTAGATGCTATTATTACAAGTAGCTAACTATTTTTGTTCTTTTTTAAACATGATTTTACCATGATTTTACCATGATTTTACCATGGGGTGCAGAAATACGTATCAATTCCCCAAGGCCTTAGTGCGCTTTGATCGGAATTAATGGGGTCCCATTCTTGTCTTAGAAGAGTAGTTTCCTCCGGGGAGTCATAAACAGTTGGTCAACAGTTTTTGAGATTGAATTATTCATTTATCGTTGAGCCAAACTATTGTGCCTCGGATAGGAAATATTCCGACTACCTTCTGAAACACTTGTTCATTTCTGAAGAATGGGAAGATAGGAACCACAGGTTTTTTTAAACTTTCTATCTTGGACTGACCGGCATGTTTAGTAATGTTTAATACACAATTTCTAACTATTGTAAGACACATCCACTGTCCCGCGAAAATTGCACCATGTTCTATGTTTTATTATTCCCGAATATTTGGTAACAATGAATAGGTTGTTAAAAGTGAGTACCTCAGTCGCGAATTTAGCAGAACTGAAAATCATGGTATCCATATGTTTTGAAAGTTTTCTTCTCTGAAAATAATATTTGTAAACTTAATTATCGAAAACTCATTGCAGCGTTAACGTGTATCGTGAAAGGTCTGTACCTAAAAGCACAAGAAGAAACCAGTTATTCAAAAACAAATCTCTTCCAGAACCAAAAATATTTGCCCCTATTGATGACAATATTTGTCTTCATTGAGCATTCGGAAGTGTTATCAATAATTTTCACATTTCCTCATACATCATTGGGTTCAATGGGGAAACTTCCAGGATGCTAGTTCCTTCTCTTGTGGTAGCTCTTTATATAAACGGGTGACATCAAACGATTCAAATTCGGCTAAAACTTGATTTCAGTTCACTCCATTAAAAACTAAGTTAGAGCACATTTTATTGATAATTTTGTCGAAATTTGACATTAAGTTATTTCGAGATAGTTTTAAGTGCGGAAGTTAAGTCTTCTGGACGCGAAATAATAAAATACCTATAGTAAAATGAATCAGAGATTTTGGACGTTTGAACTTGAAATGAACTTTGGTGGACGAAAGTAAGGAAGTTTTGTAGCATACTGCTGTAGAATGGACTCTAAACATTGTTACGCATGGATATGACGAATAATAATGACCGAACAAGTGAGATGTATGTTAGTTCTCAATGAAAAAGAACTGAAATACATGATTTTAGTCAAGTATGAGGTGGTGGATTTTCTCGGCCGATTATCCAAAGAATGACTCCTCTGCATTTATTCTTCTATCACGAGTACTCATGTGTGCCACAGGACCACAAAATCTGGAAACATCGTTTACATTCCTGAGACTATATTTACGCATCCCCGCATGCAGTAGCATATGAGTCTCGTTTACATCGTTCTCGTATAATATCGACTACTTCCCCCGCTGCCCGCCCGACTCCCCCTCCCGCACCAATCTCACCCTCCCACCCTACTCCCACCCTCTGCTCGTTCCATCGCCGCGAGCAGCGTGAGGGGTCCCCACGAGTGTGAGTCTTCCTTGGGCCGAGCTAGGTTGCGCTTTCGTCTGGATCCGTTCCCTGCACTCGCTGCCACAAGAACTGACAAGAGACGGTTGCCACGCGCCGGAGACTACACGCCTACGGCGAGGTATTTCATTTGCTGCATTTTATCATCCCCAGTGTCGGTATTACACGATAATAGTTCTTTGTCAAAATTATTTTATCAAGGTCATTTGAATGAAATGTTGTACAGTGTAATATGCCAAGGCCAATCAACTACTTCTTTGATCATATATAGCCACTTCAATATCATATATTCCTCTTTCTGCAGTAGCATAGAAAATCTCACAAAAACGTGACCAGTGGATGCAACAAAGCATTTATTTTTTTCATACGAACGCTTCGGAACTCTCCTAACTGCGATTATAAAAACAGATAAAAGAAAAGGATTAGACGCTCATAAAGAACTCGTTGAATTTCTGAAAGAAAAATGCAATAATGATAGTATTTCTGACGTTGGAAAATAATCTAAGGATTGAGGACCCAATGCGTCATCCATTACAAGCTTACAATTTTAATGTTACACAATATGTTTACACAATATTTGAAGTAACGTAATATTAATAATTGTTGACTTTCAAACATCTTTTACAAAAGAAAGTGTTGTAAAGTGAGATCAAAGATCCTTGACAAAGAACTTTAATAGCATAATTCTCCAACACAATTATTGACACTTTGAATTACACCTAGATGTTACTGTTCGTATTCACAATGTATTCTCGAGACATTTCTTAATTATTGTATTTATGTGTTATTCACAGGAGGTTTTCTTTTAATTAGTCAAATAAAATGTAGTATAAATCTTGACCATAAAAGTACACCACAAATACTATTTTTCTCAATTACTTTAACGAACGATGGATTTTGGTTATTCAGATTTCATTTAAAAATTATTTAATTTTTACGCACGGACATTTAATTTAATTAATTCATACCATGCAATTGTCTATTTCAAATGTTTGAAATTAGACACTATAATTGCATTTAGTAGTCAAGACAATACTTCTGTAAGGTTAGAAGGTTAGTTAGTGTTTGCTAATTGTACTAGCACACTATTCTCATACACAAACAATTCCTCCTATCGTCTCTACCTTTTTTGTATAATATATAGTCAATCATTTTACATCTGAAAACCGCATATGATTCACCGGCTGACAAGTCAACTAAATTCAGTGAAAACACGTGTTGAACATCACTTTTTCTATTTTTTTAACGTCTCCTTCTTTTATATTAATCTTTTAGAATAGTGAAGCCTTAATGTAAACGATGCTTCATTATCGTAAAATATAGCAATATACGTTCAGTGAATCATTTTTTACGAAATATATCATTATTATTGTCAAACTATTTCCAACCATATATTATCATAAATAATACACAGAAACAAGAACAATTACATATAACCTCGCGGAAAATATTTTTCGTTGTAAGATTGGTTTCCGTGACCGACGATACTGAAAAGGCCTGATTTGTTTTGACGTCAGTGACTGTCAGCTAATGCTACCTAGTCCAAGTGCCATTGATTCAGTCCGGCTTTCGATACGAGTGTGCTGTTTTCCTTACATTAGAAAGTTATCGTATGTTTGAAGATGTTTTCGACAGAGATAAATATTCACAGCTTTGAATTTAAAATTGTACACAAGTATATCAACATAATATGAAGCACTTCCTGTTAACCTCACGGGCATGAACTTGTAAAAATTTACTTATGGGTTTCGCTGTGGAAATATATCGTAAATATCCTTTTATACCAAATCTTTTGACAAACAAAGTGTTATAGCATCATTGCTTTGTAAGAGGTATCCAGTAGCATTGCTTTCAAACATAGTATCAATGATTTTCATTCTCAAACTTATCGTTTACGATATAAAAGACAATTTCAAAAATTAAATTTACCAACAAGTTTAAGACCTTAAGTAAAAGAAAAGGAATCTATCCGTGAAAGACAGCAAGTTCAAATATGGCGTGGAATTGTGAGAAGTCCAAAGAGTGAAAAATCAAAGTTTAGCAATATTCAAAGCAGTCTTATTCTCGTTGAGTAACAATGAAAACTATGGATGGACTGTTTATGCATCTCAAAATAACATAATTACCAATTCAATTATGCGTTATGTAGACGAAATTTAAATGAACAATTTGACTAAACAAAATCTTCCATAGTATTCGGATTATACTAGAGAAATCATAAAGTACATTTTATCAAACATTTTAAAATCGATAACTCTCTTTCGTATGTAACCAAAAGTAAACCATATATGTCTACTTCAATTTTCAATTTCAATTTAATTCCCCCTCCCCACCCCCCAAAAAAAAGAAAAGAAAAGAAAAACCTTTCAAAAACTGCGAAAGGTCACGAGAAAGACAATAACCTAATTTACTCCGCGGGAGTAAGTACGGGATCATCTTATCAATTTCAATCAAAGGGCCCAAAGAAAAGCCGGAGCAAAACCGAGCTGGGATGGATCTATAGAATTAATTACCACAACAATATCAATATTGAGTTCTGATCAAAAATATAATAAATAATTAGAAGCAGTGTATTAAGTATTTATTAAAACGTTTTTATTTTAATAAATTAATTTAATTTAAGTGACGGATATGAAAGTTAAGGAATGTATATTATATAAGTTATATTAAATACTGATGGAAATATAAAAAATATTTCGTGTAAATTAAATGGGATATTTCAGACCGATATTAGATTCTTTAGTAAAAACGATCGATTCCTTAACATTAGTGAGTGTAGTTGCGCGGATAGGAATCGTAGAAGTAGACCTGAGCCTCGTCTCGTTGCGTGGGACAATGCACCCTCTGGCGAGACTGCAGCGTTGTCGCACACTCCGTGACGAATGCAATGCAGCGGTGACTCGCCGCATCTGGGTTGGAACTCAGGACTCGGACAAAGGAAAGGATCTCGACATTCGCCAAGACATTCTTCCTCTGTTCTACTCATCTGAGTGGTCGCAAATAAAAACTGCAATATCTTGTTCTTTAAATAATGGTTATAATAAAAATTACGGAAGTATTTTTTTTTTTGGCGTTTCGGTCTTGAAGAAATAAAAACTTCTATTTACAACAATTGTATGATAGTCGTGAGCAATGCTAGGGTGGTAGCATATGACAAGGAAGTGTGCGACTTATGAGGAAGACAGCAAGATCCAGGCCGAAACGTCGGCATGTTGTAAATACGAGTTTTTATTTCTTAAAAATTTTAAACGCAAAAAAACTTTAGTAATCATTGTTATTGAAAATGGTTGAAAATCAGATTATTAGAATAATAATTATAACAATTTAGATTATCCCACATATCAACGCTTGCCAACCTCTTGAGCTCCATGGAATACTATATCTATCTTTTTAAAATCCGTGAACCACTGAGTGTTTTTTAGACGAACACATTGGTCAAATAATGGCAACAGAAATTTCTATTTCTAAAAAGGTGAATTGAATCTATTTAATACAACTGAACTGAAATGTTTTTTTTAAATATATCAAACCTACATACACAGTCAAATATATATCTATTGATGCAGCAAAATCATTACAAGTTGTCATGTGAATCTTGTCCATGACATGGATCTTGTTCAACACCTGATTTGACATCAATTACGTTGGAGAATTTTTTTGTTTGTTGTGTTCTTTTTTACAATTCATCTCCAAAACACGATTCGAACGTATTTAAAAATCAAATATTTACGCCTTAGGAAACTGGTTTCTTGAACAGAAGATAAAAAATTACAATTAATGTCCAGATCTTTCCGTTAACCACCAGTTCGCGACCGTTGCTTCAAATACTCTCGTAATTGCCAGTGCCACCGAGATGTGGTTGCGGGGGATGGGGTATGAGGGACTGTTTGCGCCAGGTCCTAAGAACGTCCTCTACTGAGTACACAATTTCAAATATCATGTCAAGAAAAATAGTAAAAATATCACTGAAAAAATACTAAGTATTCGTGTTTTTTTCCGACTTAGATGAGGGAATTCACAAGGATAAATTACTGCTGATAAATAATCGTTGATGGGTGTTGTTAAATTACATTAACTGAAGAGATTTAAGATTAAAATACTGCTCATTATTGAAATATTTTCCTGTTAATTTATTCTTTAACGTAATGTCCCTTTTACAAGGTATTGGGAATGATATACCTGCTAAATACGTATGTTGCAATATTTTCTTATGGTTATGCTTACTTATTGTGGGGAGGGTTGGAAGAGATTGGAGAAGGGCAAAAAGTAAGCAGGTCCCAATTTCTGCCCCAGGCGACCTAAATACTGTTGGCGGTACATGTAATTGCTATTAATATTAATGATTCGTAGCTAAGATAATATTTCGTCCATGAGGATAATATTGGGATGTTACGTTTTGGTCTAATGACTACTTATGGTATATTATAAGATTACGAATAGTTTTATTTTCCAATTTTGAAAATATGCTACAAACAGAAAACCAACAATACACAGCCTGTTCATTATCGTTGGCTTGCCAAAATATATTTTAAAAACCTTGAAAAACAGACTTCTCTCCCAACATTAAATTTACGTAAATCATCGACCTTAACATTTAAACCTCAAGATTTCGTAACTGGGCGAGTCGAAGTCTCCGGAACTAAATGAGATAACACGCTGCATTCCGAGTAAGTTGAGAGAAATAGTTTACAGATTTCTCTTAATTTTTCTAAAGTAAATCATTAAACGACCGCAAATGTCAGGTTAATTTTCGTGTGTTGAACAACGCATCGTATATGGAATTGACAAAATTCAATTTTAATAGACCGTTCATTTCAATGTATTTCATCATATACTGAATAAGAAACTGCCAAATTTTGAGGGACCAATATATACTTCAAAAAACAAATTTGTACGTAACGTTTTCACATCGCTATATTTTATAATATTTAATTCGAATATTTCATTAAATTATATCGATTTCTATTCAAAATTTCAATCACATGTGGAGGACTGTAATAACTCCAGTGTCAAAGAAAGTCATATTAAAATTTTCAATTATCCTAAAAACAGCTAACAGCAAAAAGTTGATAGTAAGAAATGGGCAGAACTAATTTGGTGACACATGATAAAATTAACAATACTTCCTATCAAATATAGCCAGTAATAGTTTTTTTTTTCAAAACAGTACAACCTTGTGCTAGAACTCATTTAAAGGACTATTGTCAATGAACCTGGACAGAAGGCAAAACAACAGCCTTGAATCGTTGTTATTTCTCAACTTGGGATACCTTAATATAAACCAGTGATTACCTGCGATTTTGATTGTGTCTAATATAAAAAGCATATCTTTAATGATATAAATAAAAATAAAATTAACTTGGAACAGAGATTTATTTTGAACGAACCACGGATTCAAAGGGGGTGATTTCCGTATTTTAATATTAGGGTTCTAATGACCTTGGCGAGCCCTAAAGCCCCATGAAAAGAAAAAGAAAAAAAGATTTCTGTGTTCGGTACTTTCAGATAAGTCTTGAAGAATTTTCAACATAATACAAATAAATTATTAAATTATTCAGATAAAATTATAATTGGTATAAAAGACGATGGATAGTATCCGAGATGTGATGAGTGAATTAGTTCAACTTCATAAAAGTCAAACGCAGTGAGCTATATCCGAGTGAAGTAGTAGCTCTGTAATCACTGCGCATTCCATTACGTGCATTTGCAGGCGAGTGTAAGATGTAAAGGAATGCATGCGTTAAGCAGCGAGAGGAAGTCGTATGGTTCGCGAGCAAAGAACCAGTCTGTGACACCTTTGGGACTCGTTTCGCTACGGTCATGGTTCGCACTCTCCACCCGCATTCTGCCTCCTCCATCCACTCACACTTTTCCTCCATGAGCGCTGTCTCTCACGTCCCGTTTTTTTTTCTTCTTCCAAGAATTTAAAGAGAATCAATATTCTATGATATTAATGTCCTCACCGGGTAGGAATGGATTCGTATAGACCACAATGCACGGGTGTCATTAATACTATTGATATTGCTTTTCTAGAATTTTGAATGATTTTTTGTTCAGATTTATTTTGGAAACAATAATTTGATTACTTCAAATGTGTTAATTACTGTTCTTCTATCATCTATGGAAAATTCTCAATATTCTGTAGACACTAACTAGCAGCTCATTTTTGTTCAAATATTTTTTGTCACATTTTACCTCGAGCAAAGCAATATTAAATCGACCACTGTGCTAGGGCACTAGATCGAAATTAATTGGATTGTCCCTACCTTCCGGAATGTAAATTAGTTCACTATCATCTACGCGCTCATTTCCAGTTTGGAACTGCTTCCTTTTAGACAATAAACTACATTTATTAATCTCTACCACCTCCTTCTCAATGTTCATCTTTTTTAATCATTTCATTTCCGTCTTCCTTTTTTTCCGTCTCTCTCCTTTCTCCTTTCTTCTGAACGACATGCTAGGAGACACCAAAGCATAATAACAATGTTAGAAGTTCACGGAAAATTTCTGATTAGCGCAAATGTGGTCACATGATGTTTGCCTCCAGTGAGATGGAAATAATAATTGTTTCTTTCCTTTGCTCCTCGTTCATGAGATTCAATGAAAGTCTACTACTATTAACGTCCGTTATATAATCTAATTAAATAAATAATTAAAAACTTACGACCTTCTAAGACGAATAATATAAGTAGGTCAAACAAAAAGATGGTTAAAAACTAGAACCCAATAGCACAAAAAAGAATTAAAATCAGTTGAAGAAGGAGTAGTTACCTCACATTGCATTAATAATTATCACTTGATGGATTAGGAAAATACATTAATTTTGGACAAAGAAGTTAATTATTGCAAACGTATATCAGAAATGATATTTATAAAAAATACACAGTGGAGTTTGAATTTGCGCACGGACACTGAAAAACTATCTGGTTTATACAATACGATATTATAACGTGTTTGTGTTTCTACTTTTTTGTAAAAATATGTTGTGTTTTTATCATGTTCATTTGTCCTGTTATGTTTATTGCTATAATATATTATTCGTCCAGAAAAGTACGTGAGTTTTTAATTATTTATTTAATTCAATAAAATCGTTGAGGCGTAACATTCAGCCTCCTCTCCTCCCAAAAAGAAAATGACGAGCTTCTCGATCCGACTGCTTTGACAATCGGGATAGACGTAGAGCGTAGTAGATGTACTTTGAGGACTTCGAGTCAGTTTGGACTTTGAGGCATGAACACAAATCCTGGATTCGAATACCGACTGTTCAACATTATATCTTCTGAGGTACTTCTCTTTTCTTGTTTTTTTTCGATCGCCTCATCATCCAGGTGACCCGAGTGCATCGGTCCTTAAGTTGTTTTAAATAACCTTATCAATCATGTTAAATCATATACTCCGTTATACTAGTCGTTTTCAAGTGTTTCATACATGTGCTTTTCTTTACCATTGCTAAACTCTCTACATCCTTCTCATAAGTAATTATTGAAATACTGCAGGAATATAATGACATTCAGACGTAAGATCTTAGAATAATTCATCATTATTCGATTCGCGTAGTCAGATGAAAAGGATATACGCTTGCATAAGATCTATAGTCATTTCAGACCCGCAGACATATTTGTCGAAATTTAAACGTCTCTCACAAATACAAACGGAACACTCAAGCTGGCTTTTCTTTTTTCTTTTCTTTGATTTCGTTTTCAAATCTACTCCAGTAATTAGAAATTGTTAATAATAAACCAATCAAATCCGACAACAGAGTTGCAGTCTCACAATACAAAGAAAACTAATAACGACTCAGCTTCACACACTAGCATTAGGGCCAATGTCAATACTTTTTAAAATACGATGCTGAACAAGGAGGAGACATAAAATTAAATCCCGTTATTTGTAGGAGTGATTCTGCATATATGATGAGAAAGGATTCTCACCTTTGTTGCAGAAAGATCAATAAGACAAGAGGTCTCTTATTCAATACATGACGCATGTCCTTGTGGCATGAGATGGATGTTGATTTCCTCTGTAAACTTGTTAGAGTGCAATCAGCATTCGTTTCTTAACAGTGTGCCAAAGAATGACATCACTTGGTAAATTTTTTCAAGATTGTCGCTTAGTTAGCTTAATTTAAGCTACAAGGATGTTCTTGTCATTTAAATACAATGATGGTTTTAAGATACGATTACAACAAAATTTATGGGACTGTAAATATAACATAGATGTCAGCTTATTTGAAAATCTTATCCTTTTCAAAAAAATAAAGTTATATCACTTCTCTCCTTATATAATTAATTTACTGTCGAAAAAGCAATTGCGACCTACGTTTGACCACATGGAGGACCAATAAATTGATTTACTCGCTAGAAACGAACAGAGACAGAAAATTTGACTAAGATATACATAGGGGTTCTAATGACCCTGACGTTGACGAGCCCTCATGCCCCAAGTCAAAACAAGAAGATATACATCACAAATAGTTCACACTTTACAGTAATAATTATAACTTTCTCATAACGAATTGAAAGTTAAATAATTTACATGCTTAAGGAGTGAAAGAATTGAACAACGCCGTATAGACGGCAATAAAAAAAGAAAATGAAGATTTCTTCCGAAAGTTTCCAGGTTAATTCGTAACCACGATTGTCTCTCCTGCTTCTTGAATTGGGTGACATTTTACCCCGTGATTTCTCTCGAAAAAAAAAGATTATGATATATAAATTTAAAATAAAGATTAAAAAATTTATACAAAAAATATAAATATTTCTAATAGAATTGTACGAATAATGACATTTACTTATCGTAATCATACATTTATAGATAAATATATGTAATTGTACTTGCTGTAAATAGGTGCACTAACCTGACTAATTAAATACGTGTCGTGAAGTGAATATTTTTCAAATTTCCAATTTTCTGGTGTTCGAAAATTTGAAAATGTCAATGTTTCATCTATTAATCAAGGAATATCTAAGGAAAATTGGGTTAATGGTGGGTACTTACTCATTGAAACGCAGTGCAAAATTATCGGAGATGGAAACTTGAAATTTCGAGAGGATGTTACTTTTGTATTCTATGGGCTCACTGAGAAAGGATTTTTTGAGTAGGTGGATTTGAAGAAGCCAATTTCATGAGTGAAGTGGGGAGGAATATGAGTTTTTGAATTTGCGTCATATTTCACCAATAAGTGACATATCATTTTGATTTTTGAAAGTAAATATTGTAAATTCAAATGTGTAGAAACAGTTTTTTTTGTTGGGGGAGGTTGATGTTTCATTTTTATAGGTTGGCAAGGGGTGCAAGGGCAACATTTCCTTTTTTTGTGTTTCGCATTAACAACACGATGTATTTTTCTGTATATCTCACAAATTAGTTGAGATATCTCGGTGCATGTATGGAATTGTTATATCAAATATCAATTTCTGGAAGTTTCAACATTTTTACTTCTTTATGAGTGAAAAGAGGCAAATATGTTGAAGCAGATAATAATATTGATGATGGGAACTTCAAATATTGACAAAATGTTGCATTGGGGCTCACGTAGAAAGTATTTTTAGAAATTCCGATTTCAAAGGGGTGAAATGTGTTTTTTCGAATTTTCTCTACTTCTCTCTGTTTAAGAGATTAACACAGTTCCAGTACGTAGATGTGCAATTTTTGTTTACACTAAATAATGACGAAGGGTAAGCAACAACAGAAACTGCCGAGCCAGACCGGGCAAAAAATACTCAGGGTCTCGAAAACTGAAAAAAAAAAATTCTTTTTTTAAATCAAGAGATGAAATATAACGAAACAACTGTAACTTTTGGATTTTTTTCAATAACTATGGTAATAATAAATTTATTGTCAAAAATGGTTACAAAAACCGTATGGCCACGTGGAGGACAATAAACTAATTTACACTTCGGAAGCAAGCAAGGGACCATCCCATGAGTTCCGATCAAGGACCCTAAGGCAGAGGGGGATTGAAAAATTTCAGCACTTTACTCCTAAGGTAAGAATAAAAGTAGTTCGGTACGTGTTAGAATATTTTCTGAATTTACAACAAATATGTATTTAATAAAATACAAAAAAGTCATTTTACAAGTACGTATTGTTGCAAACTATCGATTATTCGGAAAGTATTGTTTATATATGGTAAAAAATTCTAAATTAAATATTTATTATTTCAATGGACGCCGCTGTATACAAAAGGAAAACCGAAATCTTTGAACCACAATTGTAATATAATCCTGATCATTCTGGGTTGCTTCTTTCGTTGTCTAAGAGCACCTATCTCTTATTTCGAGGTCTGAGAAGCCGACGGATTCCCCTCTGTGAATCCAACACCCAGCGTCAGTCAACTGTCGAGACGAGTAGCACTCAACTCATTGGTCCAGACACAAACAGACGATCGTGGGCGAGAATGTTTTGTTTTCTCAGACGCGGCATTTCTTCTGAAGTTCTCATACTACATTTCCCCGAGGGCTTTTCTGTCCCGCCAGGAAAAATCACACGCGAATCACAAGTTGAGTGCATGCGAGGAAATATCACTGGATAATTTTTTTGCCCTGTTTGAAGATTTCTCCAAACACTTCGGTTTCTTCGAACATAAACATCGATACTTACAAGATGATTCACCTTGAAAGACAATTAAAAAATAGGAGATAGGGACTAGTATTTAAGATTGTGGTTTAAGATCACAATGAATAATTGAATCCAAATCTAGATAAGAATACCGAGAGTGGCTCTGGAGTATAGTTTTAAAGGGTCATACCGGGAAGTCTAGAGATCTCCCCTGCACTACGTTTTCGGAAGGCCCGAAAAAGTTTGTTAATTTTGATTAAGTATTCGCCTTTTTTTCATTCATGACAAAAATAGGAAAAGTTACGAAATTTCTAAAAAGGTGAAGCATGCTTCTTTTGACGGTACATACTGTTATTAAACAAATTCCTTATCTACCAAGAAAATGTCGAACATTTTCAATATATGTATAGGGTATTACGCATATAATAGGTAAAAGACCGTTCAACCGCTGGTTCACGCAATCTTAGATGAGATATTCGAGAGTTGCAGAAATGAGAGGGGAAATACCAAAGAATTTTAATAATTATTCACATGATTAGATAATGCGTTTGAGATTTAATCAATCGGGGACATAGAATTGAAACAAACATCATTTCTTTCATTGGACATTAAATCCGAAATCGAAGCTGTATATTTCACGTAAGACTATTCCTGTGCATACATCTGGTATTATATTTATCGTATGTAATACAAAAATAAAAAAAGGCACGTCCCAAATGATCTTTAAAATCATGAAAATATTGGTTAATAAACTAGGAAATTAATGACAACCTAAAATATTCTTGATGGAATTTAGGAACTGAAAATTTATCTAGTTCGTCGTCTCTGAATAATGCCGTATATTTCCCAGACTTGACATTTCAAACTCTTCACACCCTATTCGAAAGGGAAAGTCTGTCAATAACATTCTGTTCAGCTTCGACCCATTTATCTGAAGAATTTTCAATATACTTTTTTCTCAACACATTCTTCACACTGAATTAGGCTACTATATCAATAGTCACAGTTAAAAATAAATAATTATTTTCGTGGCCCTAATTCTCGGCACAAAATTTAGACATTTCCTCTCTCGTGTTGAAATGTACTGCATCAATCATTCTATACGGCTAGAGCGCCTCCAAAGTATTTGTACGGGATGAAATTAAACAAGTATAGGATTAACTCATTTAGGATCTAAGATTCATTACTCTTCAAGAGTACGTCTACTAACTTATCGTTTTTATAAGCAGGACCATCGAGATAATTTATAGATAACAACATTCCCCATCCAATAAACAAGATCGAACGAAAAAATTTCAATACATTTTAATATGCATATTCACTCGGAATATCAATTTTCGGAGCTCGAAAAACAGACATCAGAACATTTTATGAATGAGTGAACAAGAGAATATTAAAATAATGTATATCTTCTTATATTACGCAAATCTAGCATTTCTAGTCACCGCAATTTAATAACTCTCTATAATAACTCATCAACAATTGTATATTGACAATTAACTATCAACCATAATTTATCCTTGTGGATTCCTTCTTCGGAACGTAATATTTGATAAATTATATTTCTGTAGTGACAATTTTTTTTTNGAAAATGTCGAACATTTTCAATATATGTATAGGGTATTACGCATATAATAGGTAAAAGACCGTTCAACCGCTGGTTCACGCAATCTTAGATGAGATATTCGAGAGTTGCAGAAATGAGAGGGGAAATACCAAAGAATTTTAATAATTATTCACATGATGAGATAATGCGTTTGAGATTTAATCAATCGGGGACATAGAATTGAAACAAACATCATTTCTTTCATTGGACATTAAATCCGAAATCAAAGCTGTATATTTCACGTAAGACTATTCCTGTGCATACATCTGGTATTATATTTATCGTATGTAATACAAAAATGAAAAAAGGCACGTCCCAAATGATCTTTAAAATCATGAAAATATTGGTTAATAAACTAGGAAATTAATGACAACCTAAAATATTCTTGATGGAATTTAGGAACTGAAAATTTATCTAGTTCGTCGTCTCTGAATAATGCCGTATATTTCCCAGACTTGACATTTCAAACTCTTCACACCCTATTCGAAAGGGAAAGTCTGTCAATAACATTCTGTTCAGCTTCGACCCATTTATCTGAAGAATTTTCAATATACTTTTTTCTCAACACATTCTTCACACTGAATTAGGCTACTATATCAATAGTCACAGTTAAAAATAAATAATTATTTTCGTGGCCCTAATTCTCGGCACAAAATTTAGACATTTCCTCTCTCGTGTTGAAATGTACTGCATCAATCATTCTATACGGCTAGAGCGCCTCCAAAGTATTTGTACGGGATGAAATTAAACAAGTATAGGATTAACTCATTTAGGATCTAAGATTCATTACTCTTCAAGAGTACGTCTACTAACTTATCGTTTTTATAAGCAGGACCATCGAGATAATTTATAGATAACAACATTCCCCATCCAATAAACAAGATCGAACGAAAAAATTTCAATACATTTTAATATGCATATTCACTCGGAATATCAATTTTCGGAGCTCGAAAAACAGACATCAGAACATTTTATGAATGAGTGAACAAGAGAATATTAAAATAATGTATATCTTCTTATATTACGCAAATCTAGCATTTCTAGTCACCGCAATTTAATAACTCTCTATAATAACTCATCAACAATTGTATATTGACAATTAACTATCAACCATAATTTATCCTTGTGGATTCCTTCTTCGGAACGTAATATTTGATAAATTATATTTCTGTAGTGACAATTTTTTTTT